>SDEE01000740.1:0-23686 GCA_004126415.1 Candolleomyces aberdarensis
GTGAGCTTGCATCATTGATGCCAGGTGCATTGTGAATGCACTACTTCGAAGGCGCACATACCCTGGCGGCGGCATTATTATGCACCACTCAAGCGCGTGGAAGTGATGCATTATATGTCTAGAGATACTGAGATGAGTACAATCGAGCTTATTCGTGCACTAGCAATGGACTTTGATTGAAGTTAGGTATTGCACCACCAGGACAGGGACAGGTGTACCACTAGCGATAGCTGCGTCGAGTAACGAATTCCCGAGATCCTCTTACGGAGAGTGTCGCTCGTCCGTGTGCGGGTAGTTGAGTGCGCTCAAATGACTCTGTAGTGCTGGGTGGTCGGAAATGGGGGCAATATCGCAGTGGCAGGGGATATGTGATAGACTCTGAAAGGAGATCAAGTTCAGGTTGGACTACCCTCTACTTTACCACCGGTGCAACCACCACCAACTATGGCAGATGTAGCCTGTATTGACGGTTAGCGAACTCTCGACAGCCTGATTGGAAACGGAGGAGAGGTCAACCTCATACTGTTTGTCGCTCAAGGGTCTCTCTTTACTTTGTACTTGTGACATCCCGTTCAATTTCGGTTTCTCTATCTTGACCTCTTTTCAACTCGCCCGCTTTCTCTCAATTTGTTCACTTTGGTGGTGTTATTTTTTGCTAAAACTAGCCTTCCAGTCTGCAGTGGGAATGAACTATGGTCTTTCCTGTGATCTTCTCGATAGGGAGACGCTGAGGTGACGTAGTGGCGTCCCACTGCTTATGAGTTCCTGATCCCTCGGTGGTTTTTTACTTTTTCAAACTCAGTTATTGACGTGCGACCTGCAGGGTGTGGGCGGTGGGGATGAAGCAGCCTCGTGCAAACCTGTCACCTCACCATAGCTTCGCATCCTACTCGTCGTCTTCTTTCATCATCGACATGGCTGACGAACGTACCCAAAGCGCCCAAGAAAACAAAGCCGTCGGAAGGTTCTTCAGGAATCTTCTTACCACTCAATCTCGAAGCGCTCCGCAGAGCCGCTCGGCCTCACCCCAACGTAGTGGAGAAACTGCGTCGGTCTCTCATGCTATCGTCTCCTCTGTGTCTTCCTTGATACATCCAGGAGTTGTCCCTTTGGCTTTCGCAGATCGTACCTCAGCCCAAGAAGCAGATTGCACGGCAGCCCAGTTGTCAGCTCAATCAGATAACAGGCCTTCAGCACAACAAGAAGGTGAACTTCTATTGGGAGATCGAGTGCACTGATAGGATTGACAGTCCTGATCAGGCAAAGATAATACTTTACCGCCTCAAAATACGGCTGTCACTACCGGTTCAGGTCAAGCTCACGGTAAGAATACCCAATGCCTCTTGAAAGCGGGCGCTAAAGTGCTATCAGAGCCCGCCGGCAAGCCTGCTCAAGTGACGGTCGACTCATCCCCGGCAGGAACGCCATCTGCCCAATCCACGGCCAAGGATGCGCTCAAGGTTACGCTCAATTTCATGCAGACGCTCATGAAGAGGCTGCCGGAGATCATTGACGGCAATCCAGTCAAGATGGCGCTGAGTCTTGTGAAGATGATCATCGATATTAAAGATGTTTGTGCTTCTTTTCCTCATCCTCCCTTCTTGGCTGACTCTCATACCACCAGGCTGTCAAGGACAATCTGGACGCCGTCGAACAAAGGGTAGCATCGACCGGTGCCCAGTTGGCGATTGTTGAAAAGGCGCTTGCCAATCAAACGACTTTCGACAAGGAAGGAAACCAATGGATGAAACAGTTCAAAACGTATTTTGAATCATATTCCGAGTTGAACTTTTACTGACAAAACTCAATTATTCAGTACGTTGGAAGATGAAATCAATAAGCTACTTCGACTTGGTGAGGAGTGGATGATCCGAAAGGTGGCGGATCATGAGAAGGAGAAAGGAGAAATTGCGGAGATTTTCGACAGGATCAATGAGGCCAGAGTCCAGTTCGAGGTGTGTATCACTGTTTTCGTTCGTTCACACTGCCTCAACCCTCTCGCCCTCAGCTCGGCACCGGTATCGCCGTTTTCAAGGTTGTGAACGCACTCCATAATGACCTCAAAGTAGGTACTACTCCCTCTTTCGAGACCCATCCAAGTTCACCTCCCGCAGCATTCCCTTGGGGAGCGCCTCAAAGTGTCGCATATTGCCGATCACAAATATTATTTCCGAGAAAAAGAGCAGGAGAAGCTGCGTCGGGAAGTCTGTACTCCTGGAACCCGCGTTCGCATTCTGAAGAATATCGTCAAGTGGGCGAACGATACGTCGCCGCAAAGCCAGAATGTCTACTGGCTATTTGGTCCCGCCGGCTCAGGGAAGAGCTCCATTACCTACACGATTGCTCGCCGCTTCGAGCTCACTGGTGATGTCGATGACACGATCACTTTGGGTGGCAACTTCTTCTGCTCGCGGCAGTTCGACAAAACCAGAGACGTAACCTGCATCGTCCGTACCATTGCGTACCACCTTGCTCTCAAGTGTAAGGAATTCGCGGACTGTCTCCAACATTGCGAAACATTTGATGCTATCTACGAAGGTCCCCGGGCCCAGCTCAACGAGCTCCTAGTTCGACCTTGGGCTGAATCTCGACCCGTTCTCAGCAGAGATTCGTCGACCTCACCATGTTATCTCATAGTCATCGATGCTCTCGATGAAGTAGAGGGTCGCGGTGGCTCCGAGTTTCTGCGTGCCCTACTCAATGTCATGAACGAGCACGACATGGCTGGGCTCAAATTCTTTGTCACCAGTCGGTCAGACCCAGATCTAGTTGCCTATGTCGAGGGTTTTCAGCGCAAGCAGCTCTACCGTCTCCAAGATGTCGAAAAGGAGGAGGTCGAGGCCGACATCAGAACGTACCTGGAGGCGAGCCTTCCCCGTTTCAAAGGCCAGAGCGAACTGGCGCGTATCCTCGAGTTCGCGGGTGGCTTGTTCATTTGCGCTGCCACTCTTGTGAGGCATCTGACACGCAACAACAAGTTGCAGACGGCGGAACAGAGACAGATTCTGAGTAGGATCCTTTCCAGCTCAGTCGCCTCATGATCCCCGCAGCAGCCGTCAAAGGCTACGTTCCTCCTTGAC
Source organism: Candolleomyces aberdarensis (assembly GCA_004126415.1). Classification (NCBI taxonomy): domain Eukaryota; kingdom Fungi; phylum Basidiomycota; class Agaricomycetes; order Agaricales; family Psathyrellaceae; genus Candolleomyces; species Candolleomyces aberdarensis. The sequence continues at coordinate 3,081 of SDEE01000740.1, forward strand.
GTGTTGTATCTCCAAATTCTTTTGGATGCCTTTTCTGACTTGGAGAGCGATGAGTTCTCTACACGCCTACAAATTCTTCATACAGCTCTCTGCACCACTGAGCCAGTCGCAGCCTCAACTGTCACCAAGCTTGTCTGTGATGACCCCAACAAGAACAACCTGGTGCCCTTGCCCACTGAAGTTGCTGACAATGTTCTGTCGCAACTTCATGCGGTACTCTATGTCAACACCGAAAGGAATATCCTCTTCTACCACAAATCCTTCTCCGATTTCATTTTTGACCAGCATCGCTCGAAGGAATATTGGTGCAACCCAGGTGTTCACCACAGGGCTCTCACTCAGTCCTGTTTTCGAGTCATGAACAGTGGTTTGAGGTTCAATATCGCAGATATACCCTCATCATTCATACTTGATGCCGATGATCATGAGCTGCCATGCCGAGTCAAGCAAAACATTCCCCCTCCATTGAGCTATTCCAGCCGGAACTGGAGTCACCACCTTTCTGTTATGTCATCAACCACATCTAGTCCTGACCCAGTTCTTGCAATCCTGGCAAATTTCCTTCAGCTCCGTGCACTCTTTTGGATTGAGGCCATGAACCTGCTGAAGGTTAGTGGCCAGTGTGATCCAATGCTGCAAGTGGCAAAGAAGTGGGCAACCAAGGTGAGCTTTGTGAGCCAAAGGCCTTGATCTGTTTTGTTGACTCATTTGTACAGTATGACTTGGGCCTAGCACAACAACTGTCTGAGGCTGCATCATTTGCGCTGTACTTCAGTGGAAGTGGAGCCATGTCCTCAACACCCCATCTCTATGTCTCTTCCTCGGCAACATGGTTACAGGACCTTGAGCCCTGTCAGACATGGAGGAACCACTTCCCTGGGATTCCCAGGTTTTCAACCAATCATGGACACCAAAACCTCCCATTGTTAAGGCTGGATGTGGGTAGTAAGGTACTATCTGTGGCATATTCCAGGGATGGCAAATGGATTGCCTCAGGATCAGAGGATGGATTGGTGCAAATATGGGATGTGTCAACAGGCATGGTGCAGAGTGTGCTGGAGGGTCACACTGGATGGGTTTGGTTGGTTGCATTCTCCAGTGATGGAGCTCACATTGCCTCAGGCTCAATTGACCAATCTGTGCGGGTGTGGGACATCTCAACAGGCAAGGTGCAGAGTGTGCTGGAGGGTCACACTGGATGGGTTTTTTCAGTTGCATTCTCCAGTGATGGAGCTTGCATTGCCAGGGCATATAGTCTGTTGAACCCATACTATACACACCAGCCCCCATTGCTTAAACCAGGTATTTAACAGTCTAGCCCTAAGGGCTGCAGTGAATGAAACCCCTTTGATTAACACTGCAGCTGCTGGGGTTTGAGTGTATGTGCTTAACAGGCAGGCCTCTAGGCAATTTGCAAAAGGTAAATTCAAATAAGGGCTGCTGCTGCGCTGCGCATCCAAAAAACCAGGCTATGTTAACAGTGCAGCTGCTGACCACACCCAATAATCTAGAGCATATTGACAGTAGAGCTGCTGAACACAACCAATAACCCAAACCATATTGACAGTGCAGCTGCTGACTGCACCCGTAAACCTCAGCCACATTGACAGTGCAGCCCCTGATCTCACCCAAAAACCTCAGCCACATTGACAGTGCAGCTGCTGACCATACCCATGAATCCCAGCCATATTGACAGTGCAGCCCCTGACCTCACCCACAAACCCTGGCCACATTGACAGTGCAGCCGCTGACCTCACCCACAAACCCTGGCCACATTGACAGTGCAGCTGCTGACCACAGCCTCATATCAGTGAAAACCCTGGCCACCTGAATTGTGGAAACCCCGGCCACCTGAGTATATCAAAACCCTGGCCACAGTTCAAACTCAGACCACATTAATAGTGGAAAGCAGTGGGTGCTCAGCTTGTCTGTTCAACACCTGCCTTGTTGCAAAAATTGTAACAGCAATAAATGAAATTCAACACATCAACAGCAATTCAACAGAATGGGCATTGATATGCCCATTGGGAATTTGTGATACTTGCTCATTTGAATAGCATGAAGTTTCCACACATCTCCTCATTCATTCAAGTTGAGCACATTGATTAAGCTCTGTGCTCAAAGGTGATAGACACTGGTATCATTTACATACTCCATGTCTGCAGTCTGTTTGTAGATCATGCATTCTTCAGCTTATACTTGTTGCTCTCAGTATGAATAGTGTTCTCATCAAGATCTCATCTTACTTGATGGTTCACTTGGTCAAGCCTTTCATTTACTTTACAGGCTCCACATCTATGGAGCAGGTAGTGCTTACAATCTGTATTTAATCCTTGGTATATATCTGAACAAGCATAAGCCTTGTTTGCCATTGTCTATGGTATTGGTAGAAAAGGAGTGTGCTGCAAATCTGTCACAGAATGGAACAACACCATGTGACTTGTTTGGCCAGATGTTGCTGAATAGCTGTCAAATTGGGTAGCAACAACTCTTGGTGCTAGACTTTTGGCTGGAATAACTGGGTGTTCAAATTTTATCCCTCTCTATATCAGTAGCAGGCTGCACTGGATTGGCCAGATGCTGGCAAACAGCTGTCATACTGGGTAGTAACAACTCCCAATGCTGGGGACTAGATTCATCTCCTCTTTGTCCATAACTGCCAATAGGCTGCAGAGAGCCTTGGAACATGCTGTGCCAGCCATGAAACAAGAAGTGTTCCACAGTGGGGGGTCTTCCAAAATATGGAGATGGGAGACATTGGTAGATACTAGACTATTCTACCAATCAATACCCCCAACAGAGCCTCACATAAAAGAAATTAGTGTTAAGACACCAACACTGTATGTCCCAGAACACCTGGCTACCAATTGAGCCTTCAAAAACACCAAGAAAGCCAGTGTTGAATTTCTTGTTTGTAGAGACAATGTCTCAATGAAGCCAACATTAGATCCTTAATCTCTCATATCATTGGGGAAAGAATCTGTGTTGGATTCTACATTAAAATGTGCATCCAGGAATGGAGACTCCTTCATTGGCAAAGACAAACATTGGCTGCCAAAGTTAAATATAATTGGATATAGGGGAATCATTCACCTGTGCAATGGCAACAGTAGGATTGAATGGTTGGTGTGTGAGGATTTCAGGCATGAATTAATCTGGCCTTTTGGAAGGGACAATGAGGGTGTGCTACTGTGGCTGTTGTTTGTCTTGTGATTGTGCAGAGGTGTGCCAAAGACTCACTGGCATTGCTGCTTTGTTTTAATGTCATACTGCTGGACTGACCCATGACCCTGGATTACAAGGTATTGTGCCTTTGAAGTAATTCCATCCTGCTATGGTAGAATATTAAACAGTGGCAAGCATCTTATATATGCTAATGTCGTATTAGTGCACTTGCATCTCCATGTTACCAAAGAGACGGATATTGGCCAGTGAACACACATTGGACACTATAACTTTCTCTGAATTGGTTTTACACCCTGTTCCAACACCAGCCTTATAAATACCTGGCAAGCCCAAATAAACAGTGACAGAATTGAGGTATAAACAAGTGGGATAGATGCAGCTGCTCAAAAAACAGTTCAAAGAACATTCAAAGAACAAAGGTTCAAGATGGGGTCCTGAAGCCTTTTAATACACTAGCAAAGCCTGGTAAATGGTATCTGACAAGCTTGGCACAGTTGACATAGAGAGATTCAAAATGGCCTGGTATTTTGGATGCAGCTGAGTGTTGATATGATCTGAGTTTCCACTGTGGATATGGCCTGGGTTTTCCCTAATATGGCCTGGATTTTTGACTATTGATATGTGTCTGGGGTTTTCACTATTAATGTAGTCTGAGTTTTAACTGTGGCCTGAGTGAGAGTTGAGAAGTCGCACCCCCAGTAACATTTTGAATGATTTTCGCTCACTTGGAACTTGTATTGAAGCTGTTCAACAATTTGCATCTGAGCCTTGGAAGGAGGAGAGGCAGAGGTGATAATTGTGGTGGTGCTATCTGAGTCAACGGCATTGGAGGCTGTAAGCTCGAGCTTATGAGACTAACAATGTAGAGCTTGAGATTCGTCACCCTGCTTGATATGTGAAGGTGAGTTTCAAGTTAAAAGCATTAAGACCGCGCACTCGCAGGAAGGAAGAAGGATTCAGTATGGCCTGGGTTTTGAATGCGGCCGGAGTTTTGAAATTTGACTGTGGCTGGTGTTTTGAATKTGAATNGTGGCCGGGRWTTTGAATGTGGCCGGAGTTTTGAAATTTGACTGTGGCCTGGGTTTTGAATGCTGCCAGAGTTTTGAAATTTGACTGAAGCCGGGGTTTTGAATTTGAAATTTGAATGTGGCCAGAGTTTTGAATGCAGGTGGCCGGGGTTTCATATACTCAGGCGGCCGGGGTTTCCACAATTCAGGTGGCCAGGGTTTTCACTGATGAGGCCGTGGTCAGCAGCTGCACTATCAATTTGGCTTGTGTTTTTCGATGTGGTCAGCAGCTGCACCGTCAATGTGGCTGGGGTTTGTGGGTGAGGTCAGCGGCTGCACTGTCAATGTGGCTGGGGTTTGTGGGTGAGGTCAGGGGCTGCACTGTCAATGTGGCCAAGGTTTGTGGGTGCAGTCAGCAGCTGCACTGTCAATATGGTTTGGGTTATTGGATGTGTTCAGCAGCTCTACTGTCAATATGCTCTAGGTTATTGGGTGTGGTCAGCAGCTGCACTGTTAACATAGCCTAGTTTTTTGGATGTGCAGCACAGCAGCAGCCCTCATTTGAATTTACCCTTTGCAAATTGCCTAGAGGCCTGCCTGTTAAGCACATACACTCAAACCCCAGCAGCTGTGGTGTTAATCAAAGGGGTTTCATTTACTGCAGCCCTTAGGGCTAGACTGTTAAATACCTGGTTTAAGCAATGAGGGCTGGTGTGTATAGTATGGGTCCAACACACTGTCATATGTGAATGAACATCATGCCACACCAGGCCTACTGGTTGTTGGTTGTAGTACTATGATTTATATATTGTTCAATTTTTCTTATTTGCAGCTTTCTAAAAAATCTAAAATTACACCCTTCCAAACTCTGGGCACTGAGATAAACCTGGCACAAGTTGCAGGCCAGCTAAATGCTCAAAAAATTGCACTCATGTGGGAATTTGGGTCCTGGCCAATTTTTTTGCAAACAAAAATATATGCTGCTTGGGCACATAACACATGAAGGAACACCACATTTAATCTTGGCTAGCAGCAACTGATCATGCTCAAGATTGAAGACATTGTGTTCATTGTTCTGAATCTCATGAACTCCCTTCTCTCGCACCAGAAATTAAAGCCAGCATCTTGAAGTAGAGCTTGGCAGAGCAAGCAGTACATTGTAAGGTAATGCCTAGATGATTACTCTTGCACCTGTATATCTACTGTCTGCTTTCATTACTGTTCTGCATCATCAAACAACTTCAATTTAACACTAGTTTCCAACATTGATTTTTGCTTTATTTTCAAGTTAACTCTGCACTCTGAGCAGTCAACAATTCCATAATGAATGATAGCTAGCAAGTCAAAAATGCCTCGGTCAAACTGCCATGTGCAGCATCAGCCTGCTTCCACTATGTTTCTTTGTCTCATATTCATAGTGTACAACACTGTGGTTATTCATGTCTTTGTTATGTGAACAAATGGTGACCAAAGAGTCTGCAAAGAATGATTTTGTTTATAGTTTGGGTTCAATGTACCTAAACTGAACACATTTTGTTCCAAGATTTGGTGGTGGCAGAGGAGGGGCAAGCACATGCAATTATAATTCAAATGTGCCAGGCCCATCCATTTTTTTGCTACATTGGGAAGTAGGCCATTGCTTTGTGTGGCAGCTTGTCTGAGGGATTTTGGCATGGTCAACATTAAGCCTTTAAGCCAGCTATCATACATCCATATCCTTGTCTGGTTTGATGAACTGCACACTGTAGGCAACCTTCTTGTAATGATGGCCTACCGGCTCTTGAACCTGGTCGTAGTCATATTTTTGTAATGCTGTTGCAATGGACTCGAACTTGTAGTGTTCAACAACAATGTTCAGGTCTCCAATGGCACTTTTGAACACCTTTGGTCCTTTGTTCCCATGCAATAACAAGTGGCAGATGAAAGGTCCAGTGATGGCGGCACCTGTTTCTTCTAGTATTGTGAAAAATCAATTTACGTTGCCCACAGGAATATATGGAGAAAGGCTCTTGTAAATACAACGGCAGAGCTCCAACGGTACAACATTGGGTGCAGGGTGAGTAAGGGAGGTGACAATTGGTCTCAGGAGAGGGTTGGATGATGACCTCACCAACCCCACATCCGCTACAAACAATTCCTTGGCAGTTGGACTTGACAAAAACAATATTACCTTTCACAGAGTTGTGACCATCCCCAACCTTGAAAGAATCATATAGAAGATTTCTGGGTTCTGTGATGTTGGTTTGCCTCTGTGGGACAATTAGCAATGTTACATGCAACAGCAAATGTGAAGAACCTTGGGGTAGGGGAGAAATATGGACCAAAACCATCTTTCTTTTTAATGTACACCTTTAGGGAAAGAATGCAGGCGCACCCCAAGATTGTCCACCTTGACGATGTGTAGATTGGGTCAGGTTTTGGATCAAGATAGACATCCACATCAAGGCCAATGTTTCTCGGCTTCTCTTCAAAGCCAGGGTGGATTGGTACAGTGACTATCAAAGACTTTGTACAGTGTGTGCCAATTACACAGCATTGAATTCCTTCAAATAGCTTTTCCTGAAAGAAAGAACAGAGTGAGGCTGAACACTGAAAGGAGTCAATAAACAAGGCACACCTTGCAAGCTTGAACCATGTTATTTGAGATGGTGTTAATGTTGGCAGTAGAATACATTGCAGGGAGAGAGGCCATTGTAACAATGAGCGGCAGTGAAGTGTTTGAAGTGGTTGAAGCGGTATGAAAGTCCCCTTTGTACATGGGAAGCTGAGACTATAGTAGGTGCATGATTGAGGTGGCACATGTCAAAGGTGAAGTTAATGAGTAAAGTTGACAATGACTAAGACATGTAGTGTGCATAGAGCAGTAGACACATGGAAGAGATGGGGAAAAAACCCCAAGACGGTGCTCGACGTGTTATTGTCCAAACAACCAGGTGATGATGACCTGAGAACAAAGACACGGTGATGCGCAGGTCGCGTTCTAGGGCACAAAAATCCAACAAGACAGAAGAACCAAACTCTAACACCAACACACACAACAACAACACAAGTATCTTCTGAAGATAAGGGGCAGGCAAGGGTATAGTGAAAAGCTCTAAGTCGATGTGGACTAAGGCTTCAGAACGTAAACTTTGCAATCGCAAGTTGGAGGGGGGAGCTAAGGCTCAACCAGGTTCGATATTACTGCTTCGGAAGATTAACTTTGTAGGCAACAAGTTCGACGATAAACGATTTCAACTTCAGAAGTGAGAACACGGTCTCGACGCAATATAACTCTGTGCACACGCTGAGGACACGGCCTCCGAACGACTTCTGAACTTAAACACGCAAAAGATAACAGAAAGGCTCTCATAGATTTGGTGGGTAACATGGACCTGGACACAAAATACAATGCTAGCTACCCGCTATGTCAATCCCACTACTAAAACCCCATCTTAAATACAATAAGTAAGTTTGGCAAGCATAGACAAAACAAACAAAGGTACAGATACACAAAACCAAAGAGTCCAAGAATAAATAATCACATGAGGGTATCCTGGGCCCAGAACTAAGCCGAGACTCATTTGGAACCTTCCGCCAACGCAGCAACTCTCGTCTCCACATGCACAAACAGTTCGGAATAGCTTTGGGAGTCAGTAACTACTGTCCCGAGCTCCCTTCCATCTATCCAGCTAGCCTGGGTGCTATTCCAAGCTTTCACCACAGTATAGCCTCGTCTCTAGGCACTCCATATTTCTCTGAACACCATATGCTCTTTGCCTGGGGTTCAGCTGATAACCCAGATGTCTATTTATGGTTCTGAGTCGAACCCTTGAGCAACACCATTCCGCACTGGTTCATAGGACAGGTCGGCTCTTCAGAAGACCTCCAACCGAGTCATTCATACTTCTGAATCAGGCAACTGTCATGTTTAAATGACTTAACGGATTTGCCATCACTCCCTCAAAGCCACAGAGTGACGTTACACCTTCCACTTAGCAAATGTCAGGGCGAATGTCCCTTGTAGTGGGCAGACCTTCTTCCTACGCCGTTCCTTGCCAGGTCAGGCACATAGGATTGGTTCCAAAGCTCTTCTCTATCTTTCAGATACGCTTGCAGGGCCTCCCTAGTCTAAAGTACCACTGCTGAACCGTCCTACTTAAGTCACTGAGCCATGTTTCTGAAGACTGCTAAGTCAGAAGCCAGGGCACGCTTTGACTCTCTGCTCTGCATCATTCCGAAGACGAGCCATAACTTCTTAGTCTTTATCACAACCTGTTCTTTGGTTCAGAAACTCTTCCAAATCAAAACAGTAGTATTTTGTGATTTTCTAGGGGTCTGCGTACATGAGTCGCATCAACGGACAGACACTGACATTCAAGGATCCGAAGAACCAAAGACCTGGTAAGCGGATGTACCCGGCCAAGGTGATGCAACTGGCAGCGCACAGGCTTGGCGTGTCTGACCCAGGTACAATGTACCTGAGTCAAAATGCCTCAGAACCCAAAGTCATCCCTGGCCTAATGATTGCTCAACATGTGTTTATACAAAAACCACATCAAAAACTGAAGTGTAGGTAGCTAAGTCCTGCATTTTTACATCCCAGACAAATCTTTCATCTGAGCTGTGTGTATTATATGTCTCTCTCTTTGTTCCAATCATAGCTAATGCATAGATAGTCCTCTAATCTATCTACAGTTTCACTCAACTTGAATTAGCATTTGACACTATGTATAGGCAGATCTAGAGGGTGATATATAGGTTCCAAGGCCATATACTGTAACCAGCAGGTTAATGTCAAGAAATTCATCAATACAGAACCCAGTGACTTTGATATCATATGACATCATGAGGAGTTTGAGAGCTCAAACCCTGGTCTAATCAAGACTTTTATGTCATATTTAGAACACCAGGATTGCAAGTTCAAACCTGCTGAAAGCTTTTATTTTTGAGTCATGTAATTTAAAAAAATGGCACAAACCAAATCTTATAAATTAAGTCAGAAATAAGTAGAGTTTATCCATAAAAACATGGCAGTGTTTACCATCCACAAAAGAATCGAAAACAGGGCCAGACCCACAGGTTACAATGAAACTAGGATTATTTTAAAATGACTTATATGGCCTTGGAAATATGCCATGCATTGCTATGGCCCACAAGTGAGAATAAGGGAGGGATGCTTGGGATAGGGGCCAACCATATCACTACAGGCAAAGATTTGTACAGTCAGAGGACAGATGTTTCTACAAATCAACTCAGGAATGTTATAGATGGGACTGAGTTCTTTTGCTGACAAAATCCTTGCTCATATTCAGATTTTCATCAATTCAGTCTCAAAGGAGATGGTTTGAACATATTTTCAATATTTTCTTAGACCAAAATGCCTTTTATCAGCAGGGCATTGGGCAGCTCTGGGACAAACAGATTCCCAAATTCAAAATAAGTCTGACTGCATTTATCTCATACACAAAATCTTTTACCTTTCTTTAAAAGTCTCCCTTCTATTAATTTTTTCCTGTCCTCTTTCTCTCAGATTGTATTTTCTTTCTTTTGGATAAAATTTCTAGAAAAGTCTTAAAAATAGCTTTAGCTTTCAACACTTACTATTAAAACTTGTGAATCAGGCATCAGTGTATTCTACAGTCTTCAAAACCGTGCTAAAGACCTCAAGACTGTGCTGGACTCTTTGATCAATGTCCAAGCACTGTCAAAATGATCCAAGTGCTTGGATCACCAGATTTGTCCTAAATTTGAATACACAGCCACAGTCCCTATTGCAATTTCTACATCTTTCTCTGTGTTTCAAAAATTTCCTTTCTTTTACTAAAACCTTCTACCTAGTTTTGTAGCTATCCAGTAGTAGAACTATAAAGGAGTATTTAAGATCTTGTAATTAGTTAAATGAATCATCATTTTGCTTGCATTTCCTTTGCTCTTGCTCTGCACACTGCTTTGTGCTGTATAACTCTAAGAGACAATTAGGGAAATGGGGAACAATATGGAAGGGAGGTAAATAAGAACTATACTTTTATTATGCCTTGTAATTGGTCTGGAGTCCAGATCTGCAGGGCATATACCTCACATACTGAAAGGTTTCTCTTTGTCAAGTGGAAGACCTGGCGACAGCCGTGGATCAGTTGTGATTGGTGATTTTCTACCTGCTTAAGCCTTTTCTTGAAAAAGACCTGTACTCTCAAGACCAATATGTTGACCGCAGAGTGGGGACCCGGTACCCTACATTGACAGCTGGAGTGGCCGTCAATTCCTTTACTAGTTTACTGGTCTTCTGGTTCTTTGGTCTTGAGATCCTGCTGATGAATTCTTTTCCCTTCTCCCTCACTTGTTCCGTTTCCCTCTGCTCTGTATCTATTCTTTGTTACCATTTCCATTCACATTACAAAACACTTTCTCTATCCGCTTTCCTAATTTTCGAGCCTATCCGTTCTCAGATCACATTTCCCTTTGAATTCCATACCATACTTACCACTGATACCGTAATACGGTATCGTTTGGGGCCAATTGATTGATTCTCAGATCTATGCACTGGGATAACAAGAAGTTATTGTACAGCTGTAGGTTCGTATTAAGATACCGTGCATATCCTAACCTATTCAATTGTGTGCCTGCCGCGCGGTGTCCGCAATATCGATCTCTCGCCGCGTCACGTTCAAGAGTTGAACTATTACAATCCTGCGCGTTTTTGCATGCCGTGTGGAGTGGGGGCGGAGGAGTACTGAGGATAAGATATCGCAATCCTTGTGTTATCCGGCTCCGCACTCTGCACGAATCGAGTGCCAAGAGGGACTGAGGCATGAACTTGGAGAAAGTCCTATCCTTGCGCTCGCTTGCTCGGCCCTGCCCACATGCACGCAGCAGCGAAGCGTAGATGTGGAGAATAGGCCATGAGCCTGAGAGGACCACTAGCTGCCCCCACCGGTCTGATACGAAGCCCGGTAACCTCGAATCATCGTCTAAAATCCTAAGGGTGTGGAAGCACGTACGAGTCGTAGTCCGAGAAAGGAAGGGCAAAGAATGGTATTGGAAAGTTTCTCGACCGATGGCGGAGTTCATCCGAGGTGGAGAGGTTATCAGATTTGGGAATCTGGCATTTGAGGCGTCAGGGAGGGATTTATTGGAGAATGAGAGTCGAAGAGAGCAGGATGGGGTGATGAGCATCATCATATGAGTTGTGCTCCTTTGGTACGAGAATGGGAGGGTCAAAAGGTGAGCGTGAAGCAGGTCTGAGTGGGTTCGAAGTGAGATGGGAACCATGATATTCGTCGACGGTGGTCTCCTCTGCTTTGGGGGCGCACACAGAAACAATGTAGCCCTATGCCAACCGACTTCAATGGCTAGGCCAGTGAAGTCGGGTTGGCAGTATATATCGAAGAGTGAGTCCGTGATTTGTGGTAAGGGATTGAAGTGGCCGAGGTCGAAGTGTCCTGATGAATCTCGTAGAAGCCGCTGGGAAACCACTCCCCAGAATCCCGCATGTCTTCCTTGCAAGAGACGCATGCTGATATGAGCTGCCCGGCTTCCTTCGAGCGGGCGTCCCAAAGATCAACAAGAAGCAAGGGTTCACACCGACCTCCCGAACCCTAAAATGTTGCAAGGTTGTTGTCTTGAACAGCTCCATATCCACCTGTTGCATCTCGGGTGTCCAGCTGCCGGCCAGCACAATCTGGGTACTATCTCGCCCTCTTTATCATTGGATACAAAGGGAAGGGGGGATGGCATGGTTGGTACGGGACGTTTCCGAAGGGATTACCCTGAATCTGTTGAAATGAGGGGACGCTTGACTCCAACTTGACTCGGTTCTTGAACAGGTCACCACAGTTCGGTTGACAACGGCGTACTTTTGTGTTGCATGGGATAATCGCAGGAAGGGGTCGATGCTGGGCTTCAGCTTGTTTTCAGGACAATGCGTCGAGAGGTGCCGTCGGTGACTGACACTGACTGCAAGGCTGGTCGAGAGCAGGGAACCTGTGGCATTGATGTCAACACCGGAATTAAAGGGTGAATTGACTTACCGGCGGTGTTCATTCCTCTTGCATTGGTAGAGGCCTTTGACATATTCGTTATTCACCTCTGTAACATGCATCGTCGCAGGCCTCCCCCCGGGGCAAGAACCTTGGCATTTGTCCTGGAGGCCGGTCATCCGCCTTTGACAGGCTCGAACAATTGTCTTGTACAGAATTGGGGACCATTTGAGGCGGTTTAAGAGAACGAGTTGTGATTGCCTGTCGCTATTGTCGTGAGACGAGGAGATTTATGTGGGTAAGTGACTCCATAGGATGTCGGAGTTGTGTGGGTTGGGAAGTAGGTGTTCACGTCAGACCTAGAGGGAACCTGCAGGGACATGTTGGATGAACCAGGTGAGATGGCGATGGTAATAAAAACGGGCAGAAAAGACTGCAGTTGCTGAAGATGGATAGGTCTTCATGGGGATCCATCAGAGCCATACCGCCATTTTCGAGTTGTAGCGTAGAATGGTGGGACTCCTTGGTGCAAATCGGAGGAAGGCCGACGGCGACCATGTTCCTGGAGGACCGTGACCGTGTCCCTGACATCCGGGTCGAGAATGCTGGTTATTCCAAGTTGAGATGGGGCAGACGAGGTTTCGTGAATCTATGCTGTCACGTCTTGGAAAAGAAGTGGGACGGTAGGAATCTGAATGGAGGGAAGGCACCGCTGGTGAGCTCTCCAGCGGGTGGTAGGACCTGAGGCGACATGTTCGTGGAGGAGTCATTTATTTGCAAGGGAGCGATGGTGATGGCAGGAGGCTGCTGGGTGCTGAGGATAGGCAACTTGATCAATGGTGAGCAATGCTTGAGGAGTCTCCAGGCACCTCAAGAACGAGGTTGAGTAAGGATCGAAGCTGAAGCCCGTGGATGGATACTCATACCTTTTTGCGACCACTTCCTACGCCGTTCAGCTGTTTCGTGTGCCAGTTCCCAAAGGTCCTTTCGAGAAGGTGGTATCCAATAGAATTCAATGTTGTTGGAAGACGGGTGTCCACAGATGAGTGAGAGTGAAAGAGACCATGGTCCCACGGTCCCGTCCTTTCTTCCTACCACCACCAGTATTGATTATCCGACCTCCGTTCCTGCCCTTCCGTCTTTCGTCACATCCAAACATGCCTACATCGGAAGGAAGCCACCTTCGTTCAGTAGTCAGGCAAACCACCGATGTAAGTGATTCAATCCATCCATCCTCATATCTAACCGACTGACTCGACCTGCCTGGACCAGAATTCTCTGCAGCATGACATCCATTGAGGACGAGGTCGTGTTTGGTACTTACCCAGGTATCTGTGACTCTCTTACCCCTGGCGCCAGCGGCTGAACGGCTCCAATGAAGTGCTCTATATAATCTTGCCCTCGCACTTCACCTCCCGGCCTCGTCTTTGACTGTACCCACAACACATCTCAAACACCCTTGACTACTAACAACATGAACTCCGCGGAGGCCAACGCCATCAAAGCCATCCTCGATGTCACTTACTGATATGGTTCACCGATGCGGCGTTCAACTTCCAGACTTTGGAAGGGTAGAAGTGGGAACGATAGCGGTGTTGATGAACGTACAGGATGGACCTGGGACGAACAAGGCTAGCCTTACGACTCCTTCTGAGTACGTTTGCTCTTTAAGTTGTGGCTTCTCTGACGTGAGTGCTGACATACGATCTTTCTTTCCAGTGGTCACCCGTGAACCTGCCGCACGTCTGTCTGGGCCGCTAGCTCGCTTCTGCGTTGGCCCTGCTTGGCGCTGATCATGATGGTGTGCGTAGCCCAATCGCGATGGACTCTTGTTGAGCAGCGATATCATCGTCCACGGTATCACCAACCGGATGACTAGTGGAGGTCCTGGTTGGCACCACAGGGCACTGCAGCCCGCAGAATGGATGAGGGTGTCTAATGCTTTAACTGAGTGAGTGGCTGCACTTGATTCTCTTGCCATTTCTTTGTTGACATTGATGCGGCCCTTCGCAGATGGACGCGGCAGAATTCTGCGACCATCCAGGACTACGTCCTTGCCCACTGCGCCACCAACAGCCTCACTGGCATCAGCACTAGGCCTCTCTTGCAGAACCACCATCAATGCTCCAGGCTCTTCATTGCTGGGCTGACGGCCGTCCACCATATATTGAACCCTCTATTGAGCAGTCAGTTGACTGGCACATCAATGCTCACTCGTCTTCCGTTCTTCATTAGTAGGTATTGGTGAGATAATGGCTGATATACTGCACACCGTGTAAGCTGCACGCGTGGGCTAGTACGGCTTCCCCTCTGCAGCGTTACACAATCCTGATAGTCGTGAAGACGACACCGTCTTCGCTCACCTTTCTTCGATTCTTTGGCTCTGCAGTCTTCTCCTTTTCGGCTTTCTTGACCCCGTTACTAATCGGGTGCCCATTTCTATTCTTTTTTCATATCCGATCGTACAGTTGTACAAGCCCCTGATGGCTGGATTCAGGCTGACCAAACCGCCACGGCGGTGCAAACAGGTGCTTGTTTTGGAGGGCGTTTGCAGGCAGGGGTTTTTGTGTAAACACTAGGAATCTTCTGTTCCTTTTGGAGGTCCGCCATGCAGTCGTCGTCAATGTCTTGCAGCTCCATTCAGTCGCTACATATGTGTATGTTATTTTATGGGTCATGTCGTCATGAGATATTTCAATGTACCTTTGCTGGATGAAACTCTTGTTCTCCTTTCACAATAACCGCCCCAATTTCTGAGCTAAGCGCCCAGGTCATGAGGCTTCGAGCGGGCTGTCACGCACAGCACTGATGAGCAAGCATCAATTGCCTTTTTCTCCTCTCCTTGAACCGCTACCATCACTTGGACTTACCATCCACTGCAAACTCTTGCGATTCAACTAAACATTTCAATCAAGAAAACACAATGTCTGAAGCTACGGAAACTCATGGAGGCAACACTGCCGGCAGTTCGGAGCATAATACCCTGATTGTGTCTCGCGCTGCAACGCCGGTCGGCGCTAGTGAGAGTCGACCTTCGAGCGGTACCCGCCGGTTCTTGGCCAGGGTGGAGAAGAAGATCGATAAGACTATCAACGTCTTCAAGCGTAAAGTTGGGCCGAAGGAGAAGGGAGCGGGAAGTCGTGAGGCTTCGGAAGCCTCGACCACGGCCCCCACTGGCAAAACCTGGCCCATTGTTGCGCAGGCTTTGAAAATGACTCTTTCGGGCGCTGTTCCGTTTATCCTGGATGCGTTCAAAGGCCCTGCTGAGGCTCTTTTGAAGATTATTGACGTCTTCGAGGTAGGTCAATCCGCCGTTCAACCGATATCCCTTGCTAACGACGTGTAGCAAGCGAAATCGAACAAAGAAGAAATGGAGGATTTGAAGGCGCGTTGCAACCTCCTCAACGAGAGTATTGTAAACGCTATTAAAGGGCGAGACGAGAGGTTACTGTCGGCTGAACTGAAAGAGAGTATTGGCCACCTCGTCAAGTACGTTTGATATTGTCGAGCTTGAGGAACTTCTGACTAAGGTTAACGCAAGGGGAATTCACGATATGTTTCTGGCCACAATGGTGGGGTATTTGACGGCAATGGCTGCGTATGTGATGGTTGAGGATAACTCTGAGGTTGTAAATGAAGCCAACGAGAAACTGGATTGGATCTTGCAATGTTTCTGGGTAAATGCACTACTACTCTTTGAATTGTGGTGGCTAATGGTGATGTTATGTTGTAGATTGAGAATCTCATTTCAGGTGCCCTCGTCCTAAGTGATGTTCACCAGACAGTCGAAGGTCACACACTTGTCCTGGGTGACATTCACAAGACAGTTCAAGATCAAAAAAGGTGGGTGGTGCAACTGTGTGCTACTACTGACAACCATTTCAAAGTGAGTATCTTGGCACTCTTCAATTGATAATGTGTTGACAATCATAATCAATTGTGGTAGTCTGTGGCCCTGGATAAACTGAAGCATGTTCCTGGTGCAGCATATGACTCACAGGAGCTTGCAAAGGTCAACCCATGCTTTGAAGGCACCCGACTGAAGCTCCTGGCTGGCATTGGCCGCTGGATCAGCAACACTGCCTTGGAAGAACAGGAAACTAGGAAACCCATATATGTCCTTGATGGTATTGCTGGAATTGGAAAATCTACTGTGGCCAAGACAGTGGCCCAGCATGCTGCTGCTATCAACTCTCTTGGGGCTACCTTCTTCTTCTCTCGGGACCATGCTGATCGACAGCAAGCTGCTGGCTTTGTGCATACTATTGCCTATCAGCTTGCTTGCTGTAATGCATCTTATGGGAAAGCTATTGCTACTGCCATTGATGATCATCCTGGTAGCCTACACAAGATCATGGCACAGCAGTTCTCTACCCTTGTGGCTGAGCCCCTCAGTGGCATGCTCATGCAGAGAGCAACACCTCTTGTGTTTGTCTTTGATGCTCTGGATGAGTGTGCACAGCCAGATGGGTCAGATATTCTATCTCTGATCATCACCTCTGTTTCCCAATTGCCCAATGTCAAGGTGCTTCTCACCACTCGGCCAGAACTGGTGCTTAGGATTGAATACCAAAGCACTTCATTGGCAAACTGCTTTCATCTTCAAGACATTGAAGCATTGATTGTAGACTCAGACATCTGGTTATATTTGGACTACCATCTGTCCCCTTCAAACATTCAAAAAATGTTCAAGGGCACCAAATGGAGCTCTTGGGCACCTGAAAGGCCTCAGAAAGAACAGCTTGTTAGTTTATCTAACAGGTTGTTTATCTTTGCCTCTACTGCTCTGAAGCTTATATTAAGCCATCAGGGACTGGGTCCAGAAAAAAACCTGACTAGCATCTTGGGTTTGGAGCCAAAGCAAGGAATGGTCAAGCTCTATCAGAGGATTCTTGAAATTGCCACACCTATGAACATTCTCAGGCCATCCAAAGATTGGGACTTGTGGCTGGCTGATTTTCAAACTGCTATTGGTGCTACCATTGTTCTTCAGCATCCACTCTCTATTAAAGCTTTAGAAAAGCTTCTGGAGCCAGTATCATCAAACTTGGAGTCAATTTTGAACAACATGCACTCAGTTTTGGCACCTTTTGATGATGGGCCCAACCCAACCTATAAAATTCACCACAAGTCTTTTCCTGACTTTGTCACCAATGCTGAGGTCTGTCCTCAGGAGTTCTGTATTAAGGAGTCAAAGCATCATCTGCAGTTGGCTAAATGCTGTTTGGAAACTATGAATCAACAGCTTTGCTTCAATATATGCCAAGTGTCTATTGCTGATCAGTACAAGGAACTTGCCCAGCTTCCAGAACTCAATAAAGAAAAGCTGACTGAAGAGCTAAATTATGCTGTGTGTAACTGGGCTACACATTTGGGCAGAAGCAACCTCAAGTTCTTTGACAAAGAAACCAAGCAACTGCTTAAACAGTTTGCTACTGTACATCTAGTGCACTGGTTTGAAGCTTTGGCATATCTTGGGCAATTGGATACTGCATTCTCAATTGTGCAGGCTGCTTTGACTGCTTTAGTGAGTAAAGTCAAAGTATCTTTGAATGGATGATGTTAACTGTGATTATAGAAAAGCAATGAGGCCAATGATACAGAAGAGGTTCAAAAGACATTAGAAGACGGCCAAAGGTTCATTTTGCTTAATGCCAATATCATCAGATACTCACCACTACACCTTTTTTGGTCATGCATTCCATTTGCACCTGAGTTATCAAGCATATATAACTTGTATATAAACACTGTCAAAGGGGCAAAACTGGTAACTGGCAAGGCTCAATCATGGCCACCAGAACTTGCAGTTTTGCATGGTCATCAAAAATCAGTGAACTGTGTCACAATTTCTCCTAATGGACAGAAACTGGCCTCTGCATCTTCAGACAGCACAGTGCGCCTGTGGGACAAACAGACAGGCACTGTTCTTGCAACTCTGGAAGGACATTCTAATGGAATAAGCTATGTTGCCTTTTCACCTGATGGACAGAGGCTGGCTTCTGCATCTGATGACACCACAGTGCGCCTGTGGGACAGCCAGACAGGGGCTGCTCTTGAAACTCTGGAAGGACATTCCAATGGAGTAATGCATGTTGCCTTTTCACCTGATGGACAKARRCTGGCCTCTGCATCTTGGNGACAACACTGTGCGTCTGTGGGACAGCCAGACAGGGGCTGCTCTTGCAACCCTGGAAGGGCATTCTGATGAAGTCAACTATGTTGCCTTTTCACCTGATGGACAGAGGCTAGCCTCTGCATCTGATGACAACACTGTGCACCTGTGGGACAGCCAGTCACACACACTTCTGGCAGCTGTGCATTACAATTCTCCTTTCGGTGTAAGCTTCAAAACATCCCTGTGTTTTTACACATATTGTAGGACTTCCTCTTCTCCTTCTGGATTATACTCTGTTTCACTTGCTGCTCCCTTGATAGAATTATCCACTACTCCACTTTGCTTATTTCCTTCAAACTGGACTGTCCAATCTGTTTCTTTCAATTCCACCTTCACTTTAGCTGCAATAGGCCTTGCCAATGGACAAGTTCATATCCTCGATATTTGTCATTTCTCTATTGATTGAATTTTGTTCTTTTCTTTCCATGCTATTTAAAATACTAGTCATTTGGCTTTGTCTTTTGCACTTGTAGTCAATCTCAAATCAGAAATTATATCAATATCCAAACATCAACCTGTGACCTGTTATGCAAGGTTCTGAGCCATCTTGACTTGTATTGGTGCATTGTCTTACCAGTGCAATATGCCCTTATTGTTAGATATGTATCTTTTTCATTCTTTATCACTTATATTGCTTTAGTCTATGGTCTATCTTTCTATTCAATGCTCTCTTTGATGTCTCCCCTTTCTTTATTTTATCTTAGACTTGTTAAATCATCATATGGACTTGTTTGTGTTGTTTTAATCACTCTTACTTAAATTGGACTTACCTCAGATTGTCAACCCTCAGATTCTTCTCATAATCTAAGGGTATGTTAGTTTTATTTCATCCTGCCCATATAAATATTGTTCGCTTAGATTCAGTAGTTGTTTATTGTCCACGCTGTCTATCCATCTCTGTCAGCCATTTCTATTCAACACTTATGCCTTTGACAATTGATGGAGGGGGGATCAAATGTGTTGGATTCTTAAGCCAGAGTATCATGGGTTGATCAACTCTGGATATGTACCCCAAATTCCCAAAGACCCATCTCTTTGAATCCATTGAGACGCTGCTGGTGGTTCCCAAGTCACTGAGGAGAGGAAGGGCTGAGCCCTAACCTCAGGTTGGTCACGTTATGGTCATTGCGCTTTCCTTTCCTTTCCTTTCCCGCCTCATGCTCGGACAAGCACAACACCAGCTCTGCGGTTAGGGACAGTAGGTAGCGCAACCATCGCGGATAGTACCAAAGTAGCAAATAAGCTATTGATAGTATTACGCAACTTCATCGAATATCAGCCGGCGGACAGTGGCGGAGACGAGATTTAAGTACGCATTAAACTTACACGCCTTGCAATCTCTCGTTGTTATATCGCGCAGTTGAATCTCCTTACTAACTTGCTAGAAATAAACGTACATAATCTCCCGCTCAGTTCAATGCACCCACATTCGAATTCCGGAGTTTACCACACGTGTTCCTCCCTTCTGTCTACATTGTGCGCATGGATGGGAGGCTGATAGTTACATACATATACAGATCGGCACCCTCACAAAGGCCATCGCGATTGCAGGCCAACGGGGGAGCGAAAACCTCTCGGCCTGCGTTCGAGCCTCCAGCTTCAAGCTACAAGACGCATCTTCTATACGCGTATTGGGAACGCTGGGCTATCGAGCTAGCAAAGCTCGATCTATAACCGATCGCCGGCTTGGGCGTAACTCGTTACTGTGTCTCATGTGCACTATGCTGGAATTAAGACCGATCTTGGTTAACGGTTGCTTGTCGCTCGGATTACTGACTTATATGACTAACATACGAAAACTGATAACGAAAACTGATACGAACGGCTCTTATATGTAATGTGTAAATGGTACAAATGCGTGCAAGGAACGTGTCGCGGTGGCATCGACAACCAGTGACTCGACCTGGGTATAATGCATAGTATAACCAAAGAAAAGTGCTCAGAAAACATACGCCGGGGCTCGGCTGGGTGCGACCTCCTTTAAGTGGACGAAGGCGATTTACGTGCAGTGTTGTGGATGGTGAGAAGGGACTCGGACTCAAACTCGAACCATGACTCATTTATATACCCTGTCTCGCGTATTTGCTTACCCATGTATCCCTACCGTACTCCTACCGTCCTGAACGTGAACAAAGAAAGCGAGCGAGCGGCGAGCTCCACGCAGCCTTAAGTCTGTCTGAATCTTGCCTTGTTAGGTTCTCCAGTTGACTTTTGGATGGCATCGACGCCACTAACGCGGCCAGAAAATCTTTGAGTAAACCGACATATGGCATATGAGGC
>SDEE01000741.1:0-23627 GCA_004126415.1 Candolleomyces aberdarensis
TCTCTTGGATGTTGGGGAAAGGATGTGTAGAGTCGATATGTGCTAGGCAGTCGCAGCGAAGGGATGATGGGGGAAGAGAGGCAAGCTACCCGAGCCGCTACAGCATGCTGTGTCAAACTGCTGTTGACCTCTGTTTTCCATATACAGTTTGTTCGAGTTACGGCAGGTCATGTCTGCTGGGTGCTCAGGCCCGTACTCTAACTGTCCGTAAATCCAAGGGCGCACCAGGCGCACCGGGTTGCACTCCACCCAGGTCAAGGGGGTTCTCTAGGGAATTGGCGAGTTCGGAACAAGGTGCAAGGAGGTTGGGATGAAGATAGTAAATTAAGATTATTGATCATCAACCTCCATTTTGGCGAGCGGGATGAGGGACTTCTATTAACTGGAGTGCATTCGGGGTACGTGAGGTATTACTATCGTTGTGATTCGACGTCAAAGGGGAAAGAGAAGGCCTCCGACTCTGATTTTGCAAAAATGTATCTCTGACCTTCTGGCAAATTACGTTTCAAGATGCCGGAGTGCAAAGATGAAGTGTGCAAGTTTGCTCGTTGCTCCTGACCACAACATGAATTTTGTCTTTTCTTGTTCGTTTTTTCTTGGTTCTCTTTTTTATGTAACACCTTCCCAGCCGCAGCGGGCCTGATTTAAAGCGCACGTATCAGCTTTTTTTCGCGCCGCTTACCCACACTTATTGGACGTCTGGCCCAATGGACTTGTCCAATCCCGCACCGTCTCCATTGATGGTCCTTGCCTCTAAACATCGACTCATCAGCGGGGCAACCTTTGAAGACTAGAAGATGTTTAGCTACCATCAATGGCTCAGCGCTCAGCCAGATCGCTCACAGCCAACACACCGTGCAATGCTTACAGCGAGGCCTCCCCCTTTGCACAATCAGTTCCACCCCATCTGTATTATCCCCGAATCCAGACAGACCACCTAACCCGACAGAGTCTGTGGTGTCGACAGGAAACCCTGTATCGTTGAAACCTGCAAGTAGACTTCGAGTTGAATTGTCAATGGCTCGAAAGTGGCTCCTGCCGTTGGATCTTCCAAGGCCACGGTCATAGGGCTCTATGACGCCCACTCCCTTCTCGCCTCTCCAGACCCGTCGGGTCGCTTGTCCCCTTATCAATGTCTGCTACCCTGCACCACCATCGCCCTCGGATCAGCTGCCCATATCCACCTACGGTTCATTTCAACATGCCGGTTTCGTGTTGTGCTTTTCACAACTTATTTTCAGATTGCCTGGAACCAGGCATCAGTAGCCTTCTTGGAACCCTCCATCTCGACAACAACAAGGAGCTCCAACAAGATTTCGGTCCGCCTGTGCACGATGGGCCAGTTCGACGTCGGAATGCGACCAGGCATGGCTTCACCGCAAGAGATGGTGGAAGTAGGAAGGTCTAAGCAAATCTTATTGCGAATTTCTATTCTCACTCGGACACAATCACCAGCATTGCCGTGTCCCCCAACCACCTATTCCTCGTCACCGGATCGGACAACCGAGCCGTGGAGATCTGGGACACTGCGCGACGGGAGTGGAATGTGGCGAGCAACCCTCGGCATCGGCATACCTATGGACAGCACCAGACAAGAGCAAAGTGTCTGTATCATCGAGGCACCCACTATTTTGCCAGTGCAGCCGACGACGGGAGTTTGCACGTCGTTCAGGTTCAGGTATTGCAGCAAAGTACAACAAGCTTCAAGTTGTCAGGGAGCACCGACTTGACCACATAGGCGAGTATATTACATGCATAAAGTGACAACACCGGTACGTCTGCGCCATTACTTCTGGGATATCTATCCTCATCACTTCTTCGACTGCAGAGTTGGCATCGATTCTCATTTATGCAACAATTCATTCTGCAATCACCCTCTTCGATTTACAGACAATTCGGGTGATCTAGGCGATGTAGAACCCTCGACATCACGGCCCAATCACAGCAATGTGTATCCATAAGAAGCATGGATTGATTATTGGCACATCAACTGGCATGCTGTCTCTCTGGGACAAGTGTTTCGGAGTCATCCTCGAGAGCTGGCAGGCTGGGCAAGTTTCTGGAGGCCGAACAGGGCGGATCCATCAATTGGTGGTGCATCCTACCAAAGGTCGAGGTATTGAAATGGATAATGTATGCGGTGGAGGCGTCCAGGAAAGGTGCTAGCCGGACTTCTGCTACGGCAATGGAGGTGTGGGATATCGAGAATACAACCTTGGTCGAGTCTTTCGTGGTCAGAGTTGGATTGCCAACGGACCCCCTACCGGATCCACAACCTTCTCAAGGTACTGAACCCAATTGCGAGCCCCGCAGCTGCGATTGCAGCCCTGGTTCGTGCACGACAGACTACGACTGAGGCAGAAAGGCGTGCCTCTATGCGGAGTCCCTTTAAAGACGAGATCGTTCCTCCTCCAGCTCCGGATGTACGTGCGATGGTAGTCGGCATCGACTTTGGAGGATTCTCCACCTCTCACCGGTCAGAATTTGGGGAGTTTGTCATGGATCCGGTGTCCTCACGAAATGCGGCCAAAGGATTCGTTATCACTGGATCAGAAGACCGTCCGTTGAGGCTGTGGGATCTGGGCAAGGCTGAGAGGACCACTGTTCTTAGTGGGCTTGATTCAGACCACAAAAGGCCTACACTTACAGGTGCGTCTTTCTAATTGCATATAAGATTTGGAGCTAAGTTTTTGTCCATTTAAAGCGCTGTCAGTTCAAGTGGAAACGTGCTTTCATCGTATGTTGAAACGTGGCTGCCAACCCCTAGTGGTGGACATTCCAGCCGACCATCGCAACGGATCTCGCTCATATCTCAGCATCAGCAGAACCTTTTGAAAGCTCACCAGGATTTTGTTACTGCTCTGGCCTGCATAGACTCCCCGTTCCGAGGCGGCATCGTCAGCGGCGATCGGGCTGGCGTTGTCAAAGTCTGGCGTGTAAATTTGTAGAATAGTTGATCTGTATCCTACTTTGTCAATATCTTAATAGAGGCATGTACGTATGTCTACCTTGTCGCTGACTATATTGGATCTTAAGTTTGTATTTGCAGACGGTTACGGCGTTTGTATGAACTTATCTGGGCACTGACAAAGCCAGTGGAACTTCTTTATCCCTCGAAGACTACACCTCCATTCTGGTTGTGATTCGCGGAGCACGGACAGGATACCAGTTGGCGTACAGAGCTCAAGTTGGGGCTCTTTGGCACAAAAAATGGACTGAATGTCCCTTCTCGTGTGTTCCCGTGGTCGTGTGGAGTCCCAAACCTGACATGAAAGGACCCAGCTTCCATCCCGCGTAACCAGTTACACTGTATATACCATCCCTGGCGAATTTGCAATATGAAGAATAGTTCAAACTTGATCGGAGATACACAAGCCTAAAGGAATATGGACGATAGACTCGCGAACTGAGCAAAGATTACACCCGTTGAGATTTTTAGTGTCGTGTTACAATGAAGAATCCATCGACAAATACACGCAGAAGGTAACTACAAAGATAGATGACGGTCAATGGGATGGTGCTAGAAATGGGCCATAGAGTCAGATGAAGGGATAAACAGACGAACATCACTCGCGTCCAACAAATCTTCTACCAAAGAAACAAAACAATGTACATGCAGCTTGTGACAACATCCCCCCGCTGCGACCAACCCATTGGCACAAGTACGTCGCGAATTCCGTATATCAAGCTGACAATCGATCTGCTTCCTCTTTCAATGCCGTGATCTTGGCAAGATCTTCCTCTTGTTTCGTAGCATCGAAGCGCATCTGGAGAAGAGAAGACAATTGATGGAGGTCATAGGCTCGATCCCGGTGCCCAACAGGACAATGAGCCGCAAGGAGTTCCTCGCAATGAGCTATTGCCTCTTGGAGATAGGAGAGTGCATGGGTTTCTTTGTACATGGCTTGGAGGGATGCGACAAGGCTGCGGAGTGGAGATGAGCGATACGGATGAGGCGATGGTCGAAGTTCGAGCGTTTCACGATGCAGAACAATGGCCTCTTCAAGGTCAGCCAGGGTTCCCGTGTGCCGATGCCGATGGTCGAGTGCAGTGCCGAGATGGGTGAGCGAGTATGAACGATATGGATGAGGGTATGGTTGAAGTTTGATTGCTTCACGAAGCAAGAACATAGCCTCCTCAAGGTCAGCCATGATTCCTGTGAGCCCATGGCGATCCACGATTGCACCGCCAAGAGTGTTGAGTGAAAACGAGCGATCCGGATGAGGCGATGGTCGATGCCCCAGTGCTTCACGAAGTAGGGAAATAGCTTCCTCAAGGTCAGCCGTGGATCCTGTGCGCTTATGACGACTCAGGAGTACAATTCCAAGATTGTTGAGTGAGTCTGAGCGAAGCGGATGAAGCGACGGTCGAAGTTCGAGTAGTTCACTATACACGGAAATGGCCTCCTCAAGGTCAACCATGTTTCCTGTGAGCCAATGGCGATCCAAGAGTGCAGAGCCGAGATTGTTGAGTGGAATTGAGCGGTTCGGATGAGGCGACGGCCGGAGTTTGAGTGCTTCACGATATAGGGAAATGGCTCTGTCTAGATCTGTGAGAGTCCCGATCTGACTGGCACGATTACGAAATACACCAGCCAGAACCGAAATCGGCTTGGGGGTCCCAGGTTGGAGTGCAAGTGCCTCGCGACAGAGGTGGATAGCGGAACTGTACTCCGATGGCTTGAAGCAGCCCCGCCCACCGTTCAAATGATCAATCAAATATCTATCAGCATAGTCTGCAATGGCAGGAATCTGTTTGCCGGAGCGAACAAACAACTCTGGGTCTTGTTGCAGATAGTTGAGTTCACACTCAAGGGAACGAAGGTAGAGCCGGACATGATGGGACGGGTGCGCAAAGAAATCGCCCGATCGACTTTGTGTAGTCAGGAAGTCGCGGAGGGAGGTGTGGCAGAGTGTGACGGGTATGTCGTCTGTTCCTGGAACTTGAATGATTGCCTGCAAGTTCACGAGTACATTGACAACCTCGTATATCTGGATTCCGAGGAGCTCTGCGACTGCCGATGTCGAAAGTGGCTCCGAAAGCAGTGCAATGGTTGATATGATATCGGAGAAGCGGGGGAGGTGCTTTGAGCGGGCCAATGTCTGTGCGTAAAGCCCATCGAGGCCAGGATTCATCTCGAGGGCCAGGGGAAGGCGATCCATCGGTGTTCGTGGGTCGTTTGCTTCGGTGTTCACTGCCATAATAAATTTGAACACAGCCGAGGCGAAAATGAATGATCCCCCGATATGTTTGACAAGTTTGCGTCGTTCGATCTGGGTAGGCCACTGTCCGTACTGATGAACGTATGCCATCGGACGACCGAGTTCCGCCTACATTCATCTTCAAAATCGCCTCTAGCAATGCCATCGGAGGCTCTCGGTGACCTGTGTCGAACAGCCGGATGACGGTTGCGGCGTAGATGAACTGACCCGACGCATTCTCTACCAAGGTCCGAATCGTTCCCGGTGGTGGCCATGACGAAGGAAAGTTGAAACGGCGACGAATGAGATCGAACTGGGCTCCCAAAAAGAGCGTGATATCGGCGTCGGCGTTGTGCTCTACGTTCAAGTCGAGCTTCTGAGCAAAGGTGGGGTTGATATCGGGGTCGAAGAATTCGCGAAATATGCGCTCGGGACGGCTGGCAATGAGGATACGAAAGGGAAAACATGGATCCAGTGACGCTGCTTGAAGAACTTGGAGGATCTCCAACTGGTCTTGCGCGTTCGTTCGTGTAGGGGTGGCCCGTGGGCCTGTGCTCGTGGTATCGTGGTATTGTTCGGCCTCGCATTCATCGAGGCCGTCGACGATGATGGCACCCCGGAGCTCTGGCCCTTCGGATCGATGAACGATCTCCCGGAGCGGGGCCAAAACGAGAGTTTCCATCTGTACATGCAGATTCTTCTTGAGAACGGTTGGGTTCTCCTCCATAGCGGTGGAGATGGCATTCTTCAAGTCCTTTCGGTGCTGGGCCAGCTGGTATGCCACGGTTGTGACGAAGTCGGTCTTCCGGCGCCGGCTAATGGACGATGACCAGGATGCGAAGAAGAACGTCGCGCCTAAAATACCATCCTTTGCGCAGCGATCTGCCAGCGATCCCATGACAGCCGTCTTGCCGGTACCTGCAGGCCCCGTCATCCATTTAGTCTTCTTTGGCTGCTCCATTTCTGCGTCACCCTCCACAATCCATCGGTACAAGTTGTTCTGGACAGCGAGTCGCGTCTCTGGATGGCATTTGGGGGCATCACAGCGCTCATCCGAGTCATGGAAGGCACCTGTTGCGATCCGAGCCTCGAGTTCTGTATATCGTGGTAAGGATCAATTGAGACGCTCAGCTACAGCTCTGTGAGCCAGACTCACTGCTCAGTGGATCTGGTGAGGGGTTCACATTCACAACGTTGTTGTTAATCCGGAAATTGTGGGCGTTGTTGAAACTGCTGGCCATGATGCTGTCAAAGTGAAGGGAGGAACGAGGCTGGAGTGATCACGTTCCCAGACTGAACAGTTTAATATCGTCCACCTCGTGTGTTTGTGATTTGTTTGTCGAGCGTCTATCCATCGCTTATCTGACCCGGGTGACGCCCAGTGGGAAATCTTAGGCCTTATCTTGAACACGCACATGTGCACTTTGCTTTCCGGCGTGGAACAAATGCGCTTAGATACCTCCTCGCCGTGATTTCTTTCTCAGCTCAGTTGCTCCGTCCCTACTTCTACTCCCATCTTCCCAGCATATTCGTGCCTCAGGTTGCACACTCCGCAGTGCTGTCATTCAAGCAATATCCGACACCGCGGGCCGACTCCCGTTCTTTCAATCCTGGTTCTCCCTTCATGCCCAATACTCTCTCCCCCTCAAGCATCTCCGACAAACTCATTTTCATCTTCTCCAACCTCTCCTCCCCCAGTTACAAATTTCTTCCGCGGCCACCCCCTCTTCCGCATCTTGTCGCCGGATTCATGGATATACCCCATCACCAAGTTCCGACTTAGGGTTTACACACGCCTTTGAAGGCTCCCGTCCCCGCAGGACAGTTTGAACCAGACCATTGGGCTTTCTTGCCTTTGGATGCTCCGTTATCGGTGGAGCTTGATTCTAGGGCTTGAAGGCCCCTCTCATGAACTCAGCTGTCGATTGAAGTGCGTTGACGCATTTGGCGGCTTTTCTTATGGATGATTGGTAGAGGGGATGTGGTCGAAACAGGAAGGATTGGGTTATCAGAGAATGAAGAAGCGGAAGAGGAGGAGGCTTGTCTATCGTTCAGTCAGCAAGATAGGAAGAGACAATATTGACACATTCCGTCATGGATTTATTGAATCTACTCTTGAGAGACAAGCTGAAATGCGAGCTTTGAGCTTACTGACACTTCTAAAAAGAAAGGTGCACAACATGAACGCCAACGGCTCGCTTGATAGAATCAGATCAATTCACACGATATAGAAGCCGCAGACAATCAACGCCAAATACGAGCTCGCCGTGCTCCACGTTCCACACGGGGTTAACGACGATGATGGCGAGCTCACAGGCTCTCCTTCTGCACCATGGTCCTCGTCCTCGTCATTGGAGACCTCCACATCCCCCACCGCATCCATGATCTACCTCTGAAATTCAAGAAGCTCCTGGTGCCAGGGAAGATCCAGCAAATTCTGTGCACTGGCAACGTCTGCGACAAGGAAACCTATGAATACCTGCGGACCATATCGCCCGACGTCCACGTCGTGAAAGGCGACTACGACGAGTCTGGGTTCCCGCTATCTGTCACGGTACCGCACAACCCTATCAAGATTGGGGTCATTCATGGGCACCAGAGTGTACCGAACGGCGATCTGGACGCCTTGTCTGCGATTGCGAGGCAGATGGACGTCGACGTGCTGATTTCAGGGCATACACACATGTGAGTCGCCGTTTATAGTCTTAAGCTTGTGCTTATAGGTATCGCCCAGATTCCAAGCTCTCGAGTATGAGAATCGCTTTTTCGTGAATCCAGGTTCGGCTACAGGCGCCTGGACAGGGGCATTCGTCGGGTACGTCGCTTAGCTACCTCCTGGTTCTCGTTCTCAAGTATCTTAGGGAGCCGACACCTTCGTTTGCGCTCATGGACATCCAAGGCTCGGTGGTGGTGACCTATGTATACCAACTCATCGAAGGCGAGGTCCGTGTCGAAAAGATCGAGTGGAGAAAGGAGCCAGAAGTCGTATCCAACGCCCCGAGGAGCACCGTCATGCCCCAACGCATCCCAAGCCCCACACCCGCGAACAACGAGAACGGGTGGTAGCCTACCAACCAATGTATACCATGTCTGGGGACCCCAATCTTAAACATGCTTTCGGTAGCTTCGGGAGTCTTTGAAAGTATATCCGTGATTGGGCTACACGGTGGGCTTCTTCGTGCTCCCAAATCGAAGTCTTGACCAAACAGCGCCCATGATATGCGAGAATTCATATGCTCGCCTGGTACCCGTGATCGGGCCCCAAGGCGGGCAGCTTACCTCGACTCATAAGTCATTTGTCTGCGATAGTGATAGCAATTGGCCGAGCACGGAAATGCCGTTACCCTCAAGGTCAGTTGGTCGGATCTCCAGTCTTCGAGCTCTAAATTGACTCTTTACGAAGCGTTTTACAAAGTCAATGCCCTCATTTCGAAGTTCGGGGTTGATAGTGAAATGTCATACCCCACGCCGGACGGAGTAAGGCCATGCACTGGTCGTAATCTTGGATTCTTCTCTGGAAGCGGCAAAAGTAGACGTCAGCTTGTCCCCGAGCCCGAGCTGCGCGGCAGGTTAGACACTTTGTAATCTCCAAGACTCGTATATATTTCTAGGCCTCTGTGGATTTATGAGACATCGAGTATCATCTCACTTCCACTAACCTCCCTCACCTAAATGCCCGGAACCTTTACTCACACCTTTGACACCCCTACTTTCAAGGGAACGTCTACCATCAACACCGGGTATGAGCCCTCAGATCGTTTGTACGTCGATGCTGACATTGTCGCAGGTTGTTCATCGGTGGTCAATGGGTTGACCCAGTCGAAAGCGAGTTCATCGAGTAGGTTGGCTTATTTCATGGTGGTTCTAGTTCTGAACACCTGCGTCCCGGCAAGTGTCATTAATCCAGGTGAGGGACTCCTCGTATCTGTGTAGAATTGGGGCTCATCCTCTCGGTTTGTAGCCACTGGCAAAGTCATCACCAAGGTCGCTGGAGGGAGCAAAGCCGATGTAGACAAAGCGGTCGAGGCTGCAAAAAAGGTCGGTCGGGATTTACTCCACACGGACGAATGGAATCTGACATCTCTTAGGCTTACAAGACGGCGTGGGGATTCAAGGTCCACGGCCGCGTTCGTGGCCAACTCTTATCCAAGCTCGCAGATCTGATTGAGCAGAATTTGGACGAGTTTGCTGCGTTGGAAACTCTCAATACCGGTACGCCAACCCGTACTTCCTGAGAACCTAATCTGATCTGCGAAATAGGCAAAGTCTTGGCGAATGCAAAGAATATGGACATTGGGAGCTCGATCCAAGTGTTCAGGTACTATGCGGGATGGGCTGACAAGATTCAAGGCAAGACTATCCAGGTACGTCAAGTGGTGCACGTTGACCGGCATATGTCTGACTCCATTGATTAGACAGACGAAAACAAGCTTGCTTATACACGAAACGAGCCGTATGGTGTTGTGGGTCAAATTATCCCGTGGAATTTCCCAATGGTGCGTCCGCATTTGAGTCCTGTTGAGCTCTTTTTTTGATCGTTCTTCAGGGAATGTTGTCCTGGAAGATCGCACCTGCGATTGCAACGGGGAACACCATCGTCCTCAAGGTGAGTGCACCAGATAGCTAGCGTTCACCTCGCCGTCGCGCTAATTCCCAAATAGCCGTCCGAAATCACGCCTCTTACAGCGCTTAAGTTCGCCTCTCTGATTAATGAAGCGGGATTCCCACCAGGTGTTATCAATATCGTGAATGGATATGGTACATTCTGCTGCCGTTCTCTATCTCGTACAGTGAGACTGATTCGGGAGTAGGGTCCACCGTCGGACAGGCTATCTCGGAACACCATGGCATCGAAAAGGTCGCGTTCACCGGAAGCACGTTGACGGGACGCAGAATTTTGAAGGCTTCTGCCGAGACCAATCTCAAGGACGTGACATTGGAACTTGGAGGGAAGAGTCCTACCATCATTTTCGACGATGCGAACGTTGAGCAAGCTATCAAGTGGGCTGCTGGCGGTCTCTTGTAAGTGCTCGTCCATTTCGTCTACAGCGAGCGGCCTTGGTCCTTACGCGATATTAAAGCTTCAATATGGGCCAGATGTGCACTGCGGGGTCTAGGGTATTTGTTCAGGAAGGCGTGTACGACAAGTTCCTGGAACACTTTACCGCCGCTGCCAAGGCTATGGGCGAAAGTGCTGGGGACCCATTCGCTCCGGGTACCGGGCATGGCCCCCAAATTTCGCAAACTCAATTCGACGTGCGTGATCATTTGTGTGTCCCAGTGACCGTCTGTGTGCACAAGTGACCTGATCTCAACTCTGGGCTGTTCTAGCGCGTCATGGCCTACATTGACTCGGGTAAGCAAGATGGCGCCACAGTTCATATCGGCGGAGTGCGGCACGGCGACGAAGGCTACTTTATCAAGCCCACTGTGTTCACTGGCGTTCGGCCTGACATGAAGATCGTTCGCGAGGAGATCTTTGGGCCTGTCGGTGTTGTCATCAAGTTTAAGACTGAAGAAGGTTAGTTCGCACTACTCTCCTTAGGGTTATATACGAACTCATCCGTTTCATAAGAGGTCATACAGCTCGCGAACGACACTATCTACGGGCTAGCAAGCCATATCTTTACTGAGAACGCAAGCCGTGCTCTTAGGGTGGCACATGCCATCGAATCTGGGAGTGTTTGGGTAAGCTTCGGATCTATCCCGACTTTTTGAGTTACATGACCTTTTGCGGCTTCATACTGATTAACATGCGGTAGGTGAACTGTGCCAATGCATTCGAGGTGGGCGTTCCATTCGGAGGGTACAAACAATCGGGGATTGGTCGGGAATTGGGTGAATGGGCTTTGGAAACGTGCGTTCATCCCTTTTACAATGGTCTTCACACTCATTGCTTAAACTGAGCCGTTATCTTTCATAGATACACGCAGATCAAGGCGGTTCACGTTAATATCGGGGTGAAACTTTGAAGTGGGCAGTTTCCGGGGGAATCGTTCTTCGCCGTACCGCCTGGTGTAGTCAAAAAGGATGATCATTATAGGACAAGCTTGTTTGCTTTTGAAGACCTGCCTTGAGCTGAGGTTCTCCCGACTGATCTCATTGGTGCGTCACTAAATGCGTTCTGGAAAGTTGACCACATGGTCTGGCGCCTTTGGTTATTCACGACCAGAGAGGCAAGGGAAGTTCTATACAATCCATCCGCAGCCCTTACCTGATGATCATGCCCCATCGATAGCTAGCATTGTCCAATGGCAATTGTAAGAACGATGCGGTTCATTTGACGCCCACAACTCGTGTTTATCATGAGGGCCACTGTGGACCCACACACCCCCAAACACACCCAAACTCAATTTCCACGAGGGACGTAAATATGCCTCGGATGAGTCTAGTAGAGTTCCTCCATTCTTGCTTTCCCCCCTTTGAGTCCACGCACGGAGACTCCAAGAAGAGAAAGCCCCCGTTCACAATGGCCCAACAATTCACTCACTTCAAACGGTTTCCTCCTCCTGAAAGTGAAAAGCCTTCTCTCGAGACTCTTCAGAAATTGTTCAGCCTCAGTCCGAACGATTTTGGCGATATCGGAGGGTTGTTCAGCAAATTTTCGAACCTCCTACCTCGACATCCTCCTCCGGCCGTACTTCCCTGTGCCAATGTGCAGCCCGCTCAGTACAGCGCCTGCGAAAAGCCAGGAAACAAGGCCTGTAGCGCGTGCAAGCTGGTTTCGTATTGCTCCAAGGTATGTATCGATCCGTCTGTGTTCAAGACCTGGATCTTGATTTGGCTGTAGGAATGCCAGACCGCGCACTGGAAGCGTCACAAAAGAGGTGAGTCCTGACATCATCATTGAGAACACTGCCGTAAACTTAAGTTCTACTTGATGTCGTTTAGTATGCAAAAACCCTATGAGATCAAGCGATTGGCAGCCATCGTGGGATGCCGAGAATTGCGCTCCTTTTTTCATGGAGCCATCGGAGGACGAGAAAGAATCTCTGAACGGCGGCAGCGCCCTGTGAGTTAATTATTGGCATCATCGATATTCTCTGATTAGGTCGATTGGCCGTATAGTTGGGGAAACATGCCTGCCATTGATTTGATTAATCTGAACGCCAACGAAGCAAATGCTCGGAAAGATTTTTCGCTTGCTTTCGTCGGTGAGTTTCATCGAAATCATTTTGACTCACTATTTCTTAGCGCCTAACCTTTGTCCGGCTCAGCATCCGGTGATCTTCGACATGTGATGAAAACTATCAACTCTCTCCCGGATGACTACTCAGGCAAGCTAGATATCCTGATCAACGATGGAAATGGATACGTTTTTTGCCGCAACCTGGTCCTTTTACTCATCCTAGGTTGCGTGCCGGACGAGAATCTTGCCGCCGACATTGCCCTCCATTTCTGGTATTCCGTTTTCTTTCCAGCGGAATATAGAACGCGGATCTGTTGGCTTGTCACTGCTTTCATGAAGCACTGTGTTGATTCTACTACCCAGGGGAAAAAGTATCCTCTCGGAGATACTTCCAACTTCGCGACTCCTTGGTTGAACAAGGAACACCGGAGTTACCTCCAGCACTATATGTTCGACCCTGACATGCCTGATAGTGCAGGGATCGAAATCGATGATGCCCAGGCCGAGTACACCCGTGTCAGGATGGCCCCTTCGCGCAAGGAGTATAGGGACACAATGTACACTGGTCTGAAACCGTCACACCGCGTAGCATTTTACGAATTTCGTCGATATGGCATCGTCCTGCCTCTCGGAGCTCCCAACTCGCATTTCAACTGCGCCAACTCATCTCTTTTCTCCTTGGAAGGTAGATGGCTCCAAACAGACTACGCCGACCCCCTCGAAGGCTGGAAGTAGGTTCACCCATACTATCATTTATGCGTCATCAGGCTCATTTCACCACTCAGCACCGAAGAAGTGATTCAAAGCGGAAAAACTCACGGCGCCCAGGTGGAGGATATCTACGGTTGTCTCTATTTCTTCCTCTCTACACATCTCCGTACCCTCGCGCGGCGTATACGCAAATTTCACATCTCGTTCAAGCTCTTCTCGGTCGAAGCATGCGCACTGTCCAAGCACATCGAGGAGAACGTGTTCACCGGGATGGGTATCGCGTCAAACACCAGGTTCGACCGCGTCGAGGTGTCGAACATTTTGGATGTCAGCTACGTTGGAACGCGTCAAGTCCTTACCGCCTGGTCTCCATTCCTCCGTCAGAATAAGCATGCCGCCATCGTGGGTTACTATATGAACTGGTTCATGGTTCAGAAAGATGGCCGCGTGCAAGGCGCAGGTAAATCAGCGATGGAGCAAGCGACTAAGCAACTGCTAGAGCGGAACGGGGTTGATAACTTGAAGGCTACTTTCTCCCAGATTTCGCCCGACATTCGTAACCTTGGTGCGTGAAGAAATTCTTCTACTTATTCTCTCAGAAATCCTTGACTGAACCACCGTTACGCATTTCTGGGGCCAACAGCGTCTTTGCAAACCAAGATAGTCTCGTTGACCATGGACATGGACACCATGTACGAGAATTCAAAACCATTCGAGAAGTATTTGAAGAAGGAGAAACTGGATACCGTCCTGAGAGCGACAAAACTCAAGTTACGAAGGCAACATAAAATCGTACCCCACGTAAGCGCGCACTGCTCAGCTAGTCGTTAAATCTGACTGAAACATCGCATGGGTTGGAATGCCAGCGTCTGGGTGTATCCCTTGGAGACCCGTCGGATGCCTTGCCGCACTTTCCAAGCGAAGAGAGCTGGTACTATCATGTACGTTTACCTAGGTATTTTTTCCATGGCATACGACCAACGTGCTAATTCTTTTCGACTTTCGGGACCTCGAAGACCAAACTTCATGCCAATACCTGGGTGGAGCGCTTCGTCGAGTTTTCGCGAGAATGAAAGTCCGTTTTACACCTTCCGCCACTAGACTCGTGCATCAGCGATCCTTCAAATAATGTCTTGTACTCGTATGCCAGTAGGAAGAGGGCTATTACGTGTATTCAAATATGAGATGAAAGAGGAGTGAAGTGATGCGTCTAGGGTGCTGAAAGAAAAAAAGAAAGAAGCGTAGGATTGAGACGACTGAAAGCACCAGGTTCGAAATGCCCCTCCAGTTGTAATTGAAGGTCAAGATTTCCAGTTGTCGTGCTAGTCAATATCTTGGCACCGAATGGCGGGTTTGGATGGGCCAACGTTTACCTCGAGGCTTGTGGCACACCCGTCGGGACTCCTGTAATGCATCCCCATCGTCAGTGGCGAGGAGAACAGCTGGAGAAGTAGATTTTTTTACCCAAGGGACACGATGAGCTCGGTGCTCTTAGTTTGCCCATTTTCCACATATTTACCCTGAACCGGGGCGGCATACCCATAACCAGCACCAGGAGGATGGACGGCTAGCTGCTTCTTGTTATTTGGGTCCCTACAGAAAGGATTGTTAGTCAAATATCCTCGGATGGAGCGATCTTCTCACTCTGAGATATATCCGCTCCAGGCCCACTGCAAAGGACGGCGATGTCAGCGTGAAGAGAGATCTCGAAGTCGACAAAGACTGACGTTCATGTATCCACCGTCTCCTTTGAGAGTGAAGTTACCTGGACAAGTGATGCCTTAGTGCAGCACGATTTTGGGAAAGTCGAGACGTACCCCTTCTTGCCAAATAGATCTCGTAGCTATCCCACAATAGCAGATTCCATCAGACTCAAGACTTATAAATAGAGTAGTCTAGACGGAGCGTACCCGTAGGTGCCATGAGGGAAAGGCCGGTCAAATTCGACATGCCTGTGATAGCAGGGCTCCTCGAAGCTTGGCGTGTGGTCGGAATGTGCCATGATGATATTGAACTCTGGATACTTCTTTTGCGTCTCTTGTACGGTCTGCAGTACGAATTCCCCACGGTCCTTGCAAAAGACAAGAGTTCAACTGAGGAGTTTCTGGTCAAAACAATTTAGAAGGCGCATACCTCATCGTCGTTCCAGTTCTTGAAGATTACGGACAATGCCGTTGCGAGTGCACCAATGACAGCGGCGCTTCCAAAGCCTCAGCATAAAACATTACCCACTTGAGATACGCGAACACTCACCCGATGTTTATGTAAACGATCATATTCCACTTTCCGATGATCATAGGTACCAACGCTGCAAGAGGCAACGCTCGTCGCTGAGCACCACGTCTGGAGAGACCTGCTCCATGACAAATATCTAAAATTGACAAAGCTGCTTCCTGATGTAAAGGTGTTAAGTGTCAAAAATATCCACCTACTCGAATCAACTGAACAACCCTGAGCAACTTACTTTAACCTCCTTTGCACGAATCTGGACGTTATCGTATTCGCCCACTCTGCAAATGGCCATCACCAACCGGCAAAAGACACCCTAGTTTGGAGTCCGACTCACCCGAGGTATCTAAACAAGCATGTAAGTCGATGCCAGTCGGCTGACAATAGGTTTACTTACAAGCAGCAGTCTTTGTAGCATCCAAATGGTCGAAGTGCTGACGCCGCGGTCTCGCATTTGTCGGTTCCATTGAGATTATACCTTCGGTAGGCTCAGCTGTCTGAGAAAAATCTTGACAATCGTACGCACTATATCCTGATCAGTCATACGTCTGAGGTGGGAAGGGTGAATCCTCACCTGGTTTGTGTCGAAGATGTCGTTGACCATTTTCTAGGAATCACGAAAGACATGTTTTCGAAGGCGGTTTGGCGCGAGCTTCGAGATTGACGTACCAGGCAATGACCCAAGAATTCCTGGCTGGGGACTTTATGAACGCACCCGACTTCGAACTCAGGCTCAGTAGTTGAACTATTCCAGCAATGAGATCGTAGCGAATAGGTGGAACGACAATGAAACTGACTCCGAGGCTCCTTGATCCAGAGACCTGTCCGAGAAGTCGATGAGTGGTGAAGTAGAAAGTAGGGCGGGATTCGGGCTCACCAGATAAAAGTACCGCCGAAGCAATAACGGCCAGCCATGTCAGTTTTGTGGCTTCGAACGGCAGCAAGGTGTCAGAAACACCACACGAACACTGATAATGATTGACAAAGCACTCACTTCCATGAGTTTGTATCATCGTATGTAATGAAGTCGCCATCCTATTGAAGGATATTTAGTTGGCAAATATATTGCGTAGAGAACATTATCGCATACCTTGTTGTACCAGTAAGTGTGGGTGTTGGAATCATACGTCGGGGTGATCTTAGCGTCTTTAATTTCGTTCCAAATCTCGGTCTGGGATTTGATGCTGGATTCACCAGTGCATGGTCCAGGTTTTCCGCCGCCGCTCATCTGTCGAAAATCAGCTCTGTCCAACGTAATGCTGCGATACCCAGCTACGCACCAAGCAGCCAGTTCCTCTGCACCCTCCTACTGCATATGTGCGACCGTACCAGGCCAGACCTAATATCAGAATTACTTGACAATTCCGTACGAGGAAAGCGAGCAAGTCATACCAAGATTCACTGCGAGAAACGTCAAATTGAAGCCCTTGTCCCTCGATATGAATTAACCCTTACCTTTGTTGAAATCGACACCGGCACGAGTATAGAGGTTAATAGCATCCATGATCTCCTTGGAAGACGTGTGTGGTTTAGCAGTTCCATCTTCTCCCTGAACAGCCAGATCCCAGGGACCGTGGAAGTCGTAGGCTGAAGAACGATGAGTGCTCAGGGAGATAAGACATTGGCAATGAACTTACACATCATGTTGATGTAGGTAACGTCCTTGACGATCTTGTTGATCTCAAATCCTCGCAGGAACCAGTAGCCCGCCGGTGCAGCTGATCGAATAAACGTAAGCAAGGCCTTATCTTGATAAAAGTGGAGAACAATGAACTCACCGACTGAAACGACTTTGGAACCTAAGGCAGTCTTGATTTCACTGAAGAACGCGGTAAGATTGGGAGTATCTGTAAGGCCATAAAAGATCTCAGCCACCAGCGTAGATTGTATTGAAATCATTACCTGAAGTCGGACCCTGCCTTTCTATAGCAGCAGGATACTCCATATCGATATCGATCCCATCTAGGTTGTACTTCGACAAGAAGTTCTGAACAGATGTGATAAACTTGGCTCTGTTTGCACGAGTGGAGATCATCTGAGTGAAGAGGGTTTTAGTAGGGTCATCCATCGAGAATGCCCACCCTCCAACCGCAATCGTCACTTCAAGATTGGGCCACTTGTTCTTAAGGTTCGCGGTGTCGCGAAGGATTTGCTCATCTGCAGAAGCAAGCGCTATGAAGGAAAGAGGTCAGTTCAACTACTGCTCGACTAAGCTAAATTCAGAATATCCGACTGACAAATTTCATTGGATTGCGAGATGGTCGCAAAAGCAAAGATGACTCCAGTGTATCCTTGAAGGTCGAGATTGTTGGGTTTGAATGACTGGCAACTTCGGCGTGCAGCCCAACCAGCGTAGTACCCAATCTTCCGCTTCAGCTGTGAGCCACCGCAGGTCCTGGGGGTAGGAGTGCCGCAGTTCGAGAGACTNGAAAAAGACGAAAGGGTTCAATGTTGAATGCGAATAACAATTAGTGTACTATCGCACCAAGGATCGCCATTCTGCGCAGAATGGCAATGATAAGCTCAAGAAGGCGCAAGGAAACAGAGGTTGACCTTACCGGCGCAGCTTGACAAAACTCGGACGTCAGTCCGCAAAATCCGTACGCACTGCAACACACATTCAGAGGGCAAGTCTTATTGCCGGGACTCTCAGGGCCACACTGAAGGTTGGGATTGACGCTGTAGTAGTGATGATGGTTTAAAATCGGTCATTAAATTACGTTGAAACACAAACGCACGGAATGGGAGGAGGAGTTCCAGACGAGACACAAATGATGGCGTTAGCTTGAAGACTAGAACAACCTGTGCGGCAGAGACTTTAAGATAGGGTATTCAGACAGCCAGTAACAACGAGTGCATACCTTTCCACTTGTACGTATTTTTGTTAAACCTCTCGATGTCGGCTTCAGTAATACCGTACTGTGTCGCGATCAAGGCACACCAAGTCCCAGGAGCGACTGTGTGCTATAAAGGTAAAGAGAAAACACATAAGACATACAGCAAAACCGGAAGACTAGCCTACTGACAGTAGCGCAGGAACCATCGGGATTCGGTTTAGGAGAAATGTTGGGCAGGGTGCCAGACGAAATACACAGTCTTTGACCTGCGAAATAGAGATCACACAAATTTTCAATTTCCGCACCGGAATACTACGCACCTGGTTGAAGCTTGCCACAGTCGAGACCTGGATTAAACGACGACAGCTGGGTAGTGCTGATTCCAGCAGCAGTTGCAATATCCCAGCAATTGCTGTGGGGAGATCCAACAGTGGCGACTCTGCAGTCTAATAACGAGAGTAGTTCTCAGTATCCTAGGCCACCTCTACCAGCACCAGATATTTCGTACCAGCGGCGAACGCGGTAGGCAACAGCAGCGCCAATGCCCCAACTGCCAACCGAATCATGTTCAAGAAAGTGGATGAGCGATGCCCTCAAACTTGGGCTAGAACACATCTTTAAACGGATTATTGGAATGGACAAAGATGCGACCAAGAGCCAAGAGGTGATGGTTGATTTTGGGTCGATTCTTCGAGTTTCAAACCTTGTTCGTGGATGTGTTCTGTCCTTCCTGGCCGGATCTACCCAAGGGTGGTTCTTCCGAGTATCGCATGTTCCCCTACCACGTAATTGAAGTGAAGTTAAGTGGTGCTTCATCAAATTAGAGATTCACTTCACCAACGACGCCATCAAGGTGCAAGGGGCATTGAGGTTGTGCATGGCTTATCCAATCGGAGCGAAGGTGCCATCAGAGGTGCCGACGATCTTTGCCTGCGTCGAACACAAGTACATTTGCATTGTAGTGTATAAAGACAAAGTCATAACAAATAGACATTGAAACGCATCCGTATTCAGTAGATTGTCAAGTTGGCTGGTGAAGATGAATCCGCAATTTGAGTCTTGAGCCATCCTTTCAATCTCGTCGAAATCACTGGTTGAGAAGTTTTTCGTGCTCCTCTTCTGTCGGAAGGCCATCAACGTCTTCTTTTGTAATGATGCCATGCGTGAACAGAATTCTTGACTGCCTGAATGAGTATATCGGCATTTGAAGGGCTTCGAGTATATTAGGTGGGAGGCGGGCTCGGCAAAGGGTGCATGTCTCTTTGCTTGCTGATGAGTAAACTCTCTCGCAACTGACGGCGGATGCCTGGGCCAGTAAAATGTCCATTGAATGCGATAAAGAAGGTGAAATTCATATTTATTGAGCTGTAAGGTGTGAGAAATGAGCTGTGACCACCTGCCGCCGAGCTGTCAATCAGGAGAGTAAAGGTCTACTCACATTCCGGAAGCTAACGGGGATTTTGGAATCCACCATTGGAGCAAGCGGTGCTTCTTCCCATTGCGGGAGCTCAAAATCAATAATTGTAACGTCTTCTCTTCCACTTGTCGCGCTACTTGCTCGATTTTCTCTGCCTTGGTTAACTTGCGAGGTGTAGCAGATGTTGCTTCTAATATCAGCGGCTGCATTGCTGATCGGCGGAAT
The DNA here is from genome assembly GCA_004126415.1 of Candolleomyces aberdarensis. Classification (NCBI taxonomy): domain Eukaryota; kingdom Fungi; phylum Basidiomycota; class Agaricomycetes; order Agaricales; family Psathyrellaceae; genus Candolleomyces; species Candolleomyces aberdarensis. The sequence goes on from SDEE01000741.1 coordinate 19,750, forward strand.
GTTGTGTTAAATTCTGCAGGCACATGAGCCCAGATTGTAATGGTGAGAAAGCAGCATCTTAGCTCGTCGTAGCACATCTGCGAAGTGTCCGGCTTGATGACACTTTCCCGCGACGAGCCTTTCGGAACTTAAGCAAGTGGAATTTCCGTGTTGTATGTAATCAGTGCATGAATACATAGAGCTTTCACTTGGTACTTACCGACTCGTTGATCCACTTGTCATCCGTTGTCCCGCGCCTTCCGAAATTGGCGAGATCTTCTTTAAAACAACTGAGTTTGATTGAGGGGTTGAGGACTGAAAGCAAACAGTGAGAATGTGTCAAGGGCTTGAGACGAGATGTTCACGCACCCATCGCATGTGCGTAGATACGGGATTTTCGCCCTTTCACCCATATACTCTTCGAAGACAATGTACAAGTTTGATTAGAACTTAGACATAACCAAAGAAATGATTCTACAACTCGCTGATGAAGTGGATCGTTGCAAATGACCAGGTATCGTCGCGGTCGTTATGAAACCTTCTCTGTAAGCGTTTCACTCGATGTGGGAGCCCCTCACCAAGGCGAGCAGCCAAATTTTGATGACCCCTCAGTTCTTTCACTAGAACTATGGTTGTGTACCCATCAAAGTGTTCATTCAGCATTCCGTCAATGGTCTACGGTACACAGTGGTGCATTTTCTTCCTCCAGGGCTTGTGGATCTTCATCTATTCACTCTAGCCGCCAGTTGAACTTGCTCGCACCGCGCCTATTGCACAACGCGCGCCAAACGTGCTTATACGGCACGTTCCCATGATCAGACTGCCGTCGCTTCATCCTACTCCATCACCATCAACCTGCGAGTCCATCTTTTGTTGCTATCGTTCCCACCATGGAGTGAAAAATCAAGGCGGCTGCGAAACACCTTGACCTCAACACTACCAGGAAGTTCCCTGGCTTCGGGCTGCCCAGGTGAACCCCCTTCAAGTTGTTTTTACCGTGATTCCTCCGAAGCTTGTGACGACCATTGGCCAAAAGTCACCTCTAATTTCAGCACACATTTCAGCACACTCGAATTTGACGCTCGAAGGTGGATATCATCCGCCACTAGCAAGCGGCTGATTAGCTGAGCGACGCATCTAGCCCTCGGATATATAATACTTAAGTTCGGCATCCCAAGCAATTTTGCTCCCTGAGTTCTCTCACCAGCTCCCTCACCGTCCTATACGACCATTTTTTGCTCCACATTTACCAGACAAACTGAAGGGCAGCAATAATGTGCTACTGATGTCTGGCAATTATCCCTTGGTGGAAATGCCATAAAGAGGGCGCCGAAATTATTCTCGTGAGCTTGCTTGTGTTGGATGTACGGCAAAGCCTCGTGGCTTTGACTTACAACAACGGTGAAGTCTCGCAACTTCACTATTGTTCCTTTCCGGTCTGCATTTGAGTTTGCACCACATCTCAGGTGTGCACCTTCTCTGGTTGTAGATCGGATAGATGTTAACTCAATCGCTCAGGAAGTCGTGAGTGAAATGGGTTGTTCTGCCCTTTCCAACCTTGTTTCTCAATTGGAGTTTGAGAGAAGCGCCGACCTACGCGGCATCGAGGAGTGCTGCTGACCAGGATCAAAATCCGAAGAGTTAGTTGCAATTCCAGACGGCTAAACCAAGTGGAATATAGCACAAATCATACGACAAGAGTTAATTGAAGCAGAAGATACAGTTATAAGAATGATTAGATGGCGACACTGATGCAGCAGAACTTGGGATCCGCTGTGTGCGGAAGTGCGTTACACCTTCCGATACCCATCTACCTTCGTACGCTCACTCCATCCGTCTCTAAGACATTCCTGTCCACAAAAATGAACACGTCTCTTACAGTACATCTCGATGTGAAAGAGGCTCAGCAGACTCGGACAAGACACACCTCCGCACTTCTTCCAACTTCCAAGGTCTCCAAAAGAAAGCGGAAAACAGTGGCCTGAGTGATGGTTGCAGATGCCGGAAGCACGGTCTTCGCACGCAACGACCCCTCATAGTACCCGAGTCAAAGATGCCTTGGAACAGGTTATCTGTATGTTCTGTGAAGGGACAAAGCTCTCCGTGTTCCTCACTACTGTGACTTCTGGCACTAAAATCTGGACGGGAGAAGTTCGTCTTCCCTATACTGCGTGTTCTTGCTTTGCCCCCTATGAGTCTACGCACGGAGACTCAAGGCCTCCTGTTCACGATGCCCCAACGAAGCGCTCCTCGCGAAGGGACTGATCCTCTCCAGCCTCTCCAGAAGTTGGCCAAGCTCAATCGAGTCGATTTGGGCGATGATGAAGGGCTGCGAGGAGATTTCTTGAACGTCCGGCCTGTACATCCTCCCCCGGCCGTACTTCCCTGCACCAACGTCCAGCCAGCTCAGTATAACTCCTGCAAAAAGCCAGGAAGCAAGACCTGTAGCGCGTGCAAGCTGGTCTCGTATTGCTCCAAGGTATGCATCCGTCCGTCTGACCTAAACAAGGGTCTTAATCTGGCTGTAGGAATGCCAGACCGTGCACTGGAAGCACCACAAAAGAGGTGGGTCCCAATATCCTGATCATTGAGAACACTGCCGTCAACCCCGGTTCTACTCGGCATCGTTTAGTATGCAAAAACCCAATGAGCAAGCAATTGGCAGCCATCGTGGGTAATTGAGCATCCCACACCTTGCTTCTTTGAGTCGACCTTGGAACCACCGCAGGAGAAGAAACCTGGAGGTTTTCCGGATCTTGAAGATCTCAGCGATGGGAGCGCCCTGTGAGCACATCATTGGCCTCGTCGGCATTCGCTGAGTAGGTCTATTGGTCGCAAAGTTGGGGAAACATAGGACCCCTGAATATCCCTGGGTAGCCTAGGTCCCGATCCGGACAAAATTTTGGGATTTTGAGCAAAATGCTAGACAAAAAACGGACATTTTGAGGTCCTTTGAGCCCAAATGCTAGATTCAGGATCCGGACAAAGCCTCTTCCGGAGCCCTACGCCTAGGTTGCTGTCCGGACATTTAACCCACTGGTTTTGAGTTGTGAATGCGAGGGTTCAATTTCAACACATGTTGGTTTTTTTGATAAAGCAATATGAATGTTTCTTGCACGTTACATCAGCATATCCGTCGCCTGAGCTTCAAGTCTCAGGAAGCCCACTTGGCTGCGTCGGTCAAAGCTTTCAACTCTCGAGGAAAGAAGGGTGCCAGAAATACCGAGGATGTGGACAATGATTCTGCTGATGCTGGTTGCTAGCTCATTTTCATTTTACTCGCATTTTACGCTTGCAGCTACCTTTCTTATGATACTAGAGCACACGAAAAACGACGAGGAGGGGAAAAATAATCTCTTTTTGCGAATTTTTACAATTTTAAGCCTGTCCGGACAAAATGCCCTCCCTTGGTCGAAGGCTGGGTGCCATCCGGACAAAAAGCGCAAAAATTTGTCCGGACAAAATGGGCCGCCGCTGGACCTAGCCTTCCCTATGATATTCAGGGGTCCTGGAAACATACCTGCCATCGGTTTGATTGATCTGAACGTTAATGAAGCGGACGCTCGGAGGGATTTTTCGCCCACTTTCGTCAGTACGCTCCCAAGCGTTTAACCCATGACTCGCTCAACTTCGTATTGCTCAGCATCCGGTGACCTTTGACATGTGATGAAAACTATCAGGTCTCTCCCACTGGGGTTCCGCAATTCTAGTGGGATTCAAACTCCGACGCAGTGCGCTTTCAAGTGTCCACTCATTTTACAGCTTCAGCAATACATTTTGGCGAATGGTTTGTGTGGACATAGTCAAAGAATTTGGTATTTAGAGACACTTTCTAGGGCTGGATTTTCTAATTTTTGGGTAGTTAGCTTGATACCCCAATCTCTCTGAGGATATCTAGG
>SDEE01000742.1:0-23590 GCA_004126415.1 Candolleomyces aberdarensis
GCTTCATCGTCACCCAACTAATATTAGGCACAATAGTGGGTGAATGGCCAAGTGATTGTCATGCCGTGGATGAAAGGGCTGTTGTTAGTGTCGGCGAGGATAACTATGGATGGGTTGGTTCTTGTGGCAAAGAATGGTATGTAAATCTCTTCCTTCTTTCATGTTGTTCGTTTGGGCGATTGCTCGTGCGCTCGTTCGTCCCTTCGATTCTCTCCTTTTGTATACATATTCATTTCCTCTTACATTCGTCCATCCTCCTTTGACTGGTCGTTATCGTTTTCTTTCGCATCCTTCCTTTTCTCTCGGGATTTATTTCCTCGTGGGGTATCATTTTAGTGACAGCGACAGGTTTAATACCTCGAGGATTGCTTGTTGGGCTACATACTTTGCTTGATTACCTGCAGCTTCATCTTGATTCTCTCTTCGTGCATAGCTTTCTTGTTCCTTTGTTGAGGACCTATCATGTAGTTACGAACAAATCCATCCTTCCATTTCTTTACTACATTTTGCACGCAGAGAACGTACTCCTCTCAACGTAGGAGGAAAAGATGTAGTGGGAGTGGCAAGTTTGTTGACGGATGCCAGGCGAAGACGGCGTATGTGGTTGGGCGCGACAGCGTCTGCTTTCGTCTACCACTATTGGACTGTGGATTGTATGGTCGTTGTTAATGATTCAGAGGGCACACGTAGTTTTTCGTTTGGTTTAGAGACTGCCACTCGTCTAAAATATTAGCTCGGAAATTTAGAAGGGCCAAGGCAGTGCTCGACTCCTTCGCACATCAGCGCGCATGTGTTTCCAAAATGATCTCGACCAGCAGGCGTGTGTTGACTGCTTCGACCACTTCTTCCACCAGCCTTGTTCACAATACCTTTCGATTTTTCTTCGTTTTACTGGATAGCTGAACATGGACCCCCCCAAAAGGCCTCGTCGTCGGGATAAGGCCAAGGAGTTGATAAAAAATCCCGTGAAATTCTTCAAAGAGCGTTCCGATCCCCGCACTCACTCTCACCTCACCTCCCGTGCCAACGTTGCGGGAGAGACAGGCACCAGCTCTATAGCCAGCCACGGTGTCTCTACACCCGATGCGCCGGCCGAGGAAACCAATCGCAGCGAAACTCAAAGCCATCAGGACAACAGCGCCACGGCTATCGGTAGCCAGCTTCCCCAAGAGCTTTCCAGGCAGGCGATCGAATCTACTCCGTCAGAAGCCGTACCCTCCCTCCCAGCACAGAAGGAAGAGCCTACGCTCATACCTTCCACCTCCGCCTTCGATCACGGCGACGCATCGCGGGCCTCTAATTCGTTCGCTCCGAGCGAGCGTTTGGTGAGGTCTCGAGGCGATGGAGAGCCGCAGATAACCGCCACTCGCATCGATCATTCAAGCCAGGCCCTCGGCACAACGGTCGTTGAGGGCGATCCCTCTGGTCTTCCAATTCAATCAAACAGCCCTGCCGCTGCAACGTCTCGTGCGGCAAACGAGCCTCAGCCTGCTGGAGTTGAACATCAACCAGCGGGGCTTGGCAGCAAGATCTACGAAGGCGTCAAGCTCACCCTCCGGAGGATCGTCGACGTATCGGAAGTGTTTCCCCCATTGAGGAGTACCGCTGCGGGGCTATTGGCCATTTGTGATATAATTGATGTGAGTCTTCGTCTACGAGATGGGATCCTCGTTACTGATCTATGAGTAGGCATATGGCGAGAATCATGAGGAATTCGACGCACTTCTCAAGAGGGTCCAGGCGTTGTCGCAAATCATAGACGAGAGTCCGGCCAATGTTAAGCAAGAGGTCAAGGATCGCTTCAGTGGACTGTCACGGTGAGAGCAGTTTGGTCATCCCCAAAGTCGACGTACTAAGCGCATACTGGAACAACCAGTACTCTGGAGGAGAAAGAGAAGATACTTCAAGACAAAGTTAATCCGAACAGATCAAGGGTTGATCGAGTAATCCTCACGGACCAGGACAAGCAAGAGGTATTGAAGCTCACGCAGGAGATCAGGTTTGCCATCGAGATAGCAATGGTGAGCTTATTTGGGTTCGTACTCATGGCGGTAGCTTACCACTGTTTAGTTTGACGCGACTATCGGGAATATGACTCAGACCCTTCAGATTGTTAGCGGTGTCGACTGGTTGAAGGAACGAATCAAGAGTACGTCTGATTCTCTACCTGCTCGCTTCCTTTTCTCAAGGGTGTAACAGTAATCGAGGACCGCACTGGGACCATGCGCAATATCGAAGAGGCTGTCCTGTCGCTGAAGAGATCCAGTAAGTTTACATGACTTGATTTCGATTGATCGAGCMGCTCAGCCCACGAGATCAGACACATTCGGGAAACTAGGTGGAGTGGAAGGGGCAGAGTTTAGCAACGCACAACGAGGCTCCGGGTGCACACCTGGATCCAGGATATCGCTCTTGGCAATGTTGCTCGCATGGGCAAAGGACCCTCATTCTCCTCATCTGTTCTGGCTTAGCGGACTTGCGGGGACAGGGAAGACCACTGTGTCGAAGACCTTTTGCTCCCAGCTCAACAACCGGGGACTTCTGGGCGCGAGCTTCTTCTGTACGCTCAAGGAACTCGACAAGAAGAATGTATACCTCATCATCCCCACCCTTGCGCGGATTCTGGCAGAGGAACGACCTAAATTCGGCGACGCCCTCGAGAAAATTCTCGAATCCGATAGGGCCTGCAGAAATCCAACGRAGATGGATTTGAATGAGCAGTACACAAARCTCATTCTCCRRCCTGCYGAGAGKACCTTTGCAGCTGATGAACCCCTTGTGCTTGGTGTAGACGCTCTTGATGAGTGCGAGRAYAARGATGCTGTCAGGCTCTTTGTTGCGGCAATCTTGTTGCAGAAACCAACCATCCCTCTCAAGTTCTTCCTTACTAGCCGCCCTGAGATCTCTCTCAGGGAGTCCTTTGAAGCATCCACCCATCATGGGTGGCTTCACCTCCATGAAATTGAAGCTAGCATTGTCAAAGCTGATATACTGCTTTATCTGAATGACCGATTCAGATGCATCCCAAAGGTGTATCAACACTATCAGKCAAAGTCAAACTGGCCACCTCCAGAGATTCAAACCATTGCTGATTACTCTGGAGCACTGTTTATCATTGCAGCCACTATGGTTGCATATATTGCAACATACTCAGGGAATAGTCTGAAGCGGTTTCAGGAACTGGGCCAACCCTCTGCAAATGTCCAGCTTTCTGGCATTGAAACACTGTACAGCACAATTCTAGCTGAAGCATTCAAAGATCTGGACCAGGAGGAGGCAGATATGATACACTCCTGTCTGTCACTGCTTGTCACAGCCCAAAGGCCTGTTTCAGTGAATGACTATGCCAAGTTACTTGGCACAAATGCTTTGGCAATCCGAGAAGCGTTCAAGTCCCTTCATTCTGTTGTGCAAATTCCAGATGAGGGCTGTGATGATGCCTTTATCTTGATATTTCATGCATCTTTTGTTGACCACCTGACATCAGAAAAGCATGATGGCAAGAAATGGGCAATTGACAGAACTGCTGCACATTCTGCCACAGCTAAAGCATGCTTTGCTATCATGAACTCCATGCTATGCTTGGGAATTTCAGGAGCCAAAACCTCATATCAGAGCAATGAGAACCAACCTGAGCCCTTGGAACTTGCATCTGAACTGGCTTATGCATGCACAGCATGGGGGAATCATGTTCTGAAGGCAGGAGTCCCTAAGCCTCTTCAACAGAAAATGATGGAATTTGTGAAGACAAAGAACATCTTGTATTGGGTTGAAGCACTGAGTGCATTGAAGAATGTCAAATATGCCTACAACACACTCTGGGCAATATCCAAGGTAAGTGTAAAATGAACAGAATTGTGGAACCAAAAATTGACAGATTATGCAGGAATTGATCTTAACTGAGCTGGGGCCATTGCTAAACAACATTGGAGATTTTGTGCACAATTTTCATCCAGCAATCAGCCACAGTGCTCCTCATTTATATCTGTCAGCACTACCATTCTATGCTGCAACAGAACAGCCAGTGCAGTCACTTCTGGGATTTCTTTCAGTTCCCATAATTCACCACAATTTGGTTCATAGACAGGAGATTTTGAGGTTACCTACCCAAAATATTCCATTATCTGTGGCATTGTCTCCAGAGGGCAAATACATAGTCTCAGGCATGTATGATGGCACAATTCAACTGTGGAATGCTCAAACAGGACAGCCAGCCTTGGAGCCAATAGAAGGGCATACTGACGGGGTCACATCTGTTGCCTTCTCTTCTGATGGCAAGTACATTGTCTCAGGCTCAGATGACAASACCATCAGGCTGTGGGATGCTCACACAGGACAGCCAGCTTTGGCAGCCAATTCGACAGGGCATAGCAACTCAGTCAGATCTGGTTGCATTCTCTCCTGATGGCAAGTACATGGTCTCAGGCTCTTCTGACAAGACCATCAGGCTGTGGGATGCTCACACAGGACAGCCAGCTTTGGAGCCAATGACAGGGCATAGCAGCTTGGTCACATCTGTTGCATTCTCTCCTGAAGGCAAGTACATTGTCTTAGGCTTAAACGACAAGACCATCAGGCTGTGGGATGCTCACACAGAACAGCCAGCTTTGGAGCCAATGACAGGGAATAGCAAAGATCTCAGGTCCCAGTCGTTTTTTTCGTACTTTCCGTTTCTGCACAACTACCCACCTGGATTCTTTACACTTAGTGGAGCTGGCTGGATTCAGAACTCCTCAGGAGATCTTCTGCTCTGGGTTCCATCTCATTGTCTGGCTGGTCTTCTTCAGCAACACGATTGTCTCATCATAGCAAATTTTCAGACCACCAAAGTTGAGCTCACCAATGCAGTCTATCATGGCTTTGACTGGCTCAAGTATGTCCCAAAGTCTCTGCTTTTTGTTCCACTTATTAACCTCCCTTTAAGATGCAAAGAAGCTTCCCCAAGTCATCATTAAATGCACCATCATTGGCCCATTACCACTGTAAGCTTTGCCAATCATAATTATGTCTTGTAACTTGCTATGCTTGGGCTCCACCTTAGCTACACATTCAACCTTCTCACTTGTGCTAGAATTGCTCTTTTTTTAAAACTGTCATTCTACCCTCTGCTTTTAGTATTATTTGTATTCCTTGCATTCTACTCTGTTCTGTCATTCTCTCTATGTCTATGCTGCAATCATGAGAGACTATTGTGTTGAAGCATTTACAGTTGTTCATCATCTTGTGTTTGAGCATTTCAATTGACATAACAGTGGTACTTTTTAGCTTTGATGTCAATATTGTTATTAATGGACTGTATGTTGTCATGCAGACAACACTGCCCAAACCCATGTTCCATTTCAGAGTGACAGCACTAAAAGTGCAATCTTGAAAGCTTCACACCAATCAAGATTTCAGCACCCCAATGTATGCCTATAGATTCTGCTTAAGAGATCCAGAGCAGTGTTGCCTTGAACAGGCCCTTGAGTGCCTCTTGAGTCCTGTGGGACATCTGAGAGACAACATTGTAATGACTAGATCGCATTAGCACACAATGATGCACCCACATCATATCCAAAAGGTAAAGTGAGTGTACAATAAGTATCTCATTTCAAGCGGAACACACAAACTGACTTTATCCTCAGAATCAATGAGTTTGTCAGAATCATTGAAAGTTAACACTTCAAAAGAGATCTAACCTGTATACCTGAATTCTAGTGCCCTAGCAAAGCAAGACAAGACTTGTGTTCACTGTGTACACTCAGTGTGGAAGTAAAAATACAAACTACAAATTGACCTTTGAAATGACAGTGAGGTTGACAAATTTGAAAGTTGTCCAAAATTGACCAACATACCAACACGACAACTTCCAAATGGGACTTGGAATAATCCTTGAGCTGGACAGTGAACAGTCCTGGGGCGCAAGCGCAAGCGCACCAAAGAAGTGGGTGCCAGCAAGCGCAGGTCCCTCAAATGTGTTCATTGAAAGATTTGTTTCATGCTTCAAGCGCAATGGCTCTCACTATGCATCAGCACGGGCAAACTCTAGTCTCAAGTTGTAAGTCATAGTCACAAATGTCTGAGCAACAATGGATTACAACGGTGTTGAATTATAGCAGCTGATACTATAATGAAGTAGATCCTTAGCTCCATACCAATTCACAGAAAACTCAAGAACTCCCAAAGAAATTTGGAAGAGTTTGGGACATTGGGCCTATTCATACCCAGATTTTTTTTTCATAATTTTGTCAGTTTTGTGAGTAACTCTCNAGATTGCCAAGAATCTCGACAGTGAGGTTTTTCATGAGCTGTGTTATTCCATTGACAAGATGCGCATTGACAGTTGTTAACAATGATTGGTCCTAAGGCATCAAACGGATTGCAGAAGTGCCTCCTTGCTTTGCGCTTCCGACAAAGTAGGTGACTCAGCTGTTGTCATGGTCATGTATCCATTCTTACTTATCTTCTCAGTTCAGGAACAAGACGCCAATAACAACACGCTGTGTGACAAAATGCACCAAGAACACAACATACCTTGGACACTCCTCTCCAAACATATCAAATTTGTTAGAGAACATAAGGGGTATACGCCTTGCGAGACTGGGTTTTTTGTCAAGAACCCGTTCCCCTCATCTTCCTCCGCCCTTTCTTTTGAGTCCTCATTGAGTACCGAAGTGGGACTCGGAACAAGTCAAAGTCAACTCGCAAAAGACCTCAACCACTTTACGCGCGTTTTCATATCTACGATTCGGACGTTTTCGGAAACCGAAAGGGCGAAATACCCATCGCAAGAGTGCATTCAATCACAAGAATCTCCGCCGGAAGGGCAGGTTATCTATTCGGACGAATTGAAAGCTTTATACCCCGAGTTCTTGGACGACAAGAAACAGAAGATTGAGAGTTGGATAAGTAGGGTCCATAGAAGCGAAGGAGAGGTCGCCGGGGGAAGTAAAAAGGAACAAGGAACGTACTTCACCTCCCACGGAGACCTTGCAGACGTGGTCAAGATCCTTTTCCTTTCATCACTATTCCATCCTTCCTCCTCTTCCCCTTCTCCCTCGGTTTCAACGTCGACTGCAGCATCGGCGGAGTCCGCTGTGCAAACGAAGTCGAAGCCAAAGTCGAGATCGCCAGCAGAACCGAACCTCGAAACTCTTCTCAAGCTCGCCAACCTTCCCTCGGTTCCCCTGGGCACCCTGCATTACCTCTCATGGGGTCACCATTTCGGCTGGTCTCGTGTTATGGAGTCCGCTCTCCGCGCCTATATCCTCCTCAACTTGATATTCGCAGTATCTTCGGAATCCGACAAAGCGCACAACGAGCTGATGGTGAAAGGCGGGTACAGAGAAATCGGATCGTACAAAGGGATGATAAGGGGAGAGACGTGGAGTATGGACTACCCCGCTCAACAGGTCCCGCACAAGAGGTTTTGGGAGGCGTGTCGAGATATCGAGGTCGCTAGTCTGTCAGGTTCACCTTCCTCGCACGGGTCCTCAAACTCGACCAAGTCAGGTCGACTCGGCGAGGACTTTGTCCCTCTCATGCACCTTGACATGCACCACCTCAACGAGTACCTCAAGCTCAATTTCGCGCTGCTGTACAAGTACGATATGGTGCTGCGGGAGTGCGGGATGGAACCGGAGTGGGAGAGAGAGATTGTAGGCTTGATGGGGTATTTGGTGAAGGGGCTGGAGGTGGAACACGGAAAGTGGGTAGAAGAAGAGAGGAGGTGGACTGCGCCATGCTTCATTTGAATTTCAGGTGACATGGGTGAACGGAATCGATTAGGATGTAAGGAGCTCAATACGAGTACAGGTCGCTGCAAGGTGAATTAAAGTCCATAGTTTCTCGAGTATCGATGTACAGGTGATACGATGCAACGTCTTGCGTTCGTGGTATGATAAGAACTATGGATATGAATGTCCGTCACTACCCGGCGGACGCAATCGCTGGGGTCCTGCGCAACCATTCAGCCTCCTCCAGCACAGTCCACAAGGATACTAAAACGCACCTCAGACCAAGGATTGGAGGTCCTCTAATACGACCCGTCGACCACTTCGACCTCCTCGCCCATCCCCATCCCAAGATCGACCCAAACGGCCTTCCGAGCCTCGAACGCGGCGCAAAGCAAGAAATGCAAAAGATGATCAGGGCAAGCCTAGCCCAGGGCGACGGTGGTAGGCGGTTGAGCTGTGGATCCGCTTTGAAGGCTCTAATAGCTTCCCTCGTCTCTCGTTCGTGGGTTGAGAGGCGCGTCATTTTCAATGTTGTCTCCGTCAGGAGGAGCGAGTGAGGACGGGCGTGAGAAGAGTTCGGATGTAAGGAAGGGCTCGTATTTGGATTGCATAGTGGGTGGGTCTTGAATGAATGGATGAGTGAGTGAACGAGTGGGAAGGTTGAGGGCAAGTACAGACGAGGAGGATCAGCCACGGTGCAGACGGACCGATGACAGGCTCTCGGGCCGATCGGACGTTGCTGCCTGCGCTCGACCACGACCATCGACGACGCCCGCTCACTTGTCCAACTCTCATAGCACGACGCCGAGTCTCATCTCCTCGCAAGACTCGTGCTTTTTCAGCCATAACAATGACGGTGCAGTCAACCTGCCAGGGATCTAGACGCCTAGGTGCGTACCATCCAGGGAGAGGCTCTCCTTCATCGCTAAACGAGGACAGACAGATCGACGCTATCTCAGTCGCCACCGTTCTCGGTCATTGTAGATGGACCTGGCCTGTGCAATGGCTGCCCCAAGTCCTTGGTCAAGCTCAACTGAAAATGGGTTTGCCCGCTTTCGTGGTCGTGGTGTGTTGCCGGTGAGTCCCTAGCCCTTTCCTCCACGGCGCAATGGTTGGCTGATACCGCCATTGTCCTTGTCAGCTGAAACTATGCTTTGCGTCTTGATTCGTGGTCGTCTGCTGTACGGTATTTGGCCGACTACCGATGCTCGCGATTGCAACCTGCTCGCCGTCGACACCATCGGCCGACGACATCCACGACATCACCACACCGTCGCCCAGCCTTGCGACTTATGCGGACCACACCGTCTCCACCACTCAATAACTGTCACCAATGGCCTAGCTCGTCGTAGCCCCGCCAACATCAGGCATAACGGCCATGTGAATGTCGCCTTCCGATGGACAACCGGACTCTTGGGTGACACCTTAGGGTAGCTTGGTGTAGACGAGCGTGGATGGCTTTCTTGTAATGGAGAATGGGTATGTAGTATGCTCTTGTTCCTTTTTTTTTGTCCCTTACCTTCGACCCCCACCCTATTCCTCCGTATGCTGCCTTTGATTCTTCCTGCCTTCCCTCCTTTGATCGTTTCCTTCCAACCCTTTTCTCCCCGYTGCTGAGACCGAAATCTTGGTTCCTTCTTCCGGTTTTCGCTCTCTCCCATCTTCCCTATTCTTCTTTTATTTCCTTTGCTGTCGTCATAAATCCCGACTGACCGACTCCGCCGTTCTCTCCCCTCACAGYCCCAGGCAAACCGACATCCACCTCAAGCACGTACCCGCCGGGGACGACGACGTCCTCGCTTTCGTGAACTCGACCCACGGCATCCTACGAGGCACCTCCCAACGCTTTACGATCATACCGACTCCGAAGAGTGCACCAATGGTGCCTGTGGATAAGGCCGCTACGGTTGCGGGCTGAACCCGACAGCTTCTGTTGCCCTGGAGTGCGGGTAGCAGATTCGTGGTTGCGATGGGTTTGGTCAGTTGGTGCGGGGTGGCTGTCGCTGGTGCAGGGAAACGTGGCCTAGATCAACGTTCACTCGGGAGGAAGCGGATGGCTTGTGGCGGGCGCGTGGATGGAGACCAGGAAGCGCCTTGGAGTTGCGTGGTGCGTGGCTCGTCCTGTCCSGCGNTGGCCTGGTGGGATCGGGTGAGGGNCCAGGGGTATGCTCGGGTCTGGGTGTCCTCCCTTGCCTCCTTCACCAGAAGCCAGCCTTCATTACTCCTACTCCCTGGCCGTTTATTCTGTCTCCGTTCTCGTACTTCTAGCCTTTCAATCATTTCCAACCCTTCCCCCGATCTTAGTCGGTCATCTGGCCGAGCACTCTTTCACATTGCTTCCTTTCACATCCTTACTTTCTCTCCGTCTATATTCTTGTCTTTTCTTCGTTGACGGCAGCAACCGATGCCCCGAGGAATAAGTTTTGATATTTTCAATCTCGTCGAACTGCCTACTTCTTCCACTTGGCCACTTAGCTTCCTCTTTTTCTTTTCGTGGATGGTTTCCGCGTTCTGCGCTCTTTGTTGAGTCCCTATAGCATATTTTTACAAATACATCCGTCCAAATTCCATTTTCTGCATCCGTGCACGCATGTGCATTTTGCACAGAGGACGTATGCCTAGGAAGCGAGGGCGCTCAGGAGGATTCTACTCTGAGGCCTTTTCGTCGTCGGCGGTCAGGTCCTGGGTACCTGGGCACCGTCGATCTGAACAATAGCCAAACATCCCTACTCACCGATAACAATATCTTGAATTTTAGACGCCCAAGGCAGTGCTTGACCCCTTTTCGCAGCACATCACCACGTGTGGGCCTACCATCCTAAAACGATCTCAAGCGGCAGGCGTGGATTGACTGCTTCAGACTCTACTTCCACCAACCTCGTTCACGATCCCCTTCGACCTTACTTCGTATCACTGGTTAACTGGACATGGATCCCCCCAAAAGGCCTCGTCGGCGGAATGAACTCAAGGAGTTTGTCAAACATCCCGTGAACTTCTTGAAAGAACGTTTCGGTTCTCGCACGCCCTCTCCATCTCGCTCTCGCCCCGCCTCCCGTTCCAACATTGCAGGAGATACAGGCACCAGCTCTAAACCCAGCCTCGATGTCCCTATCGGCAATCCTCCGACCGATGACACCAATCGCGGCGAAATCCAACGCCATCAGGACAACATCGATAAAGCTATCGGTGGCCCGCCTCGTCAAGATCTTTCCAGTCAGGCGATTCAATCTACCGGGTCCGAAGCTATACCTCCGCTCCCAGCACAGACCGAGGAGAATTCTTTCATGCCCCCCACTTCTACCTTTGATCATAGCGGCACATCGCAATTCTCTGACCCAGGGCCATTCCCTCCGATCGAACGCTTGGAAAGGCCCCGAGGAGAGGAAGAGGCACAGGGGATCACCGCTCACGTCGATAATCTGATCCAAGCGCATGGTGCGACGGTCGTCGAGGGCGGTCTCTCGGATCTATCGTCTCCAACTGAATCCAACGTCCCCGCGACTGAAATATCGCTTCCCGAGAATGACGCTCAGGACAATAACGCCCAGGTCGAACGTCAACCAGCTGGGCTCGCAAGCAAGATTTATGAAGGCGTCAAGACCACACTACGGAAGGTAGTCGAAGTATCGGATGTGTTTCCCCCATTGAAGAGCGTCGCTGCGGGGCTGTTGGTCATTTGCGATACGATTGATGTGAGTCCTTCCTCTGAAGAGACGACACCCTCCGTATCAATCTACGATTAGGCGTATGGCGAGTGGAAGCAGGAATTAAACTTGGAGCTAATGGACATCTGAAGGAAGTCAAAATGCCTCGGATAACTGCCGCGCGCAGCGACGGCCCTTACCTCTATGTTTTGGAAACATAACAGACAATCAACTCTGGTGTGTCTATCACAGTTAAAGAGAGCCTAATAATCTCCCAGAACTTGGAGAAGGCACTGGAAATGAGACTACACAGGTCAAGTTCCAATATGCCCTGTTACAATTGCACACCTATGATACTTGTGAAGAGGACTATAATCTTTTGTTGTCTAGAGGTTGGGACCATTTAACTGTTTATGAATGGCATCACTCTGACAATGTCTTCCATTTGCTGCCTACAGATCAGCAATTGAAGAGTTTAATAAGCAATGGTTTGCACTTTTGCCTTCAGTAGTCCTGCTCTGTAAGGCTGCACACAACTATGATGTTGTCAAAAGATCATCAAAAGAAAATGTCAAAGGCCTGGAAAAGCAAATTTATCTTCCTGAAGGTGCAAAAGTAATGCTCACCTGTGATAGATGGACTTCCAAAAGTATGTGCAACTCAAGCTTCTAATGAATGTCTATATTAACGTAATTTTGGTGTTGCAGGTGTGGTGAATGACAGTCAGAGTATATTATGTGGTACCTAAATAAGGATCCTTGGAATGACCTGACTGCTGTGGTATATGTGGAGTTCAGGGAGTACTCAGGTCTGTACACTTATTGTTTTTGTTCCACTTTAAAATCTGACAAACACCTTTTAGGAGGCCCAACTCCAATGTGGCAAGGTATTGTTGAGCCTGCTTGGGCACCAATTTATCCTGTGAAAGCAGAATTGGAAGACAAGTCAGGAAAGACTTTAACATGCACCCAACTTCCTTTTGCACTTACATGTGCAATTACCAGTCACAAAAGTGAGGGCCTAAAACTTGAATAAGCTACAATTGAGCTAGGTGGAGAAGACTTTTTATCAGGCTTAGCTTATGTTGCAATTCCATGTGTACTTGCTTTTTAATCCTCCATTCCATGGAGTTACTTACAGCAGAAGGAAGAAAGGGATGCTATGTGAATGCTAAGGGCAGACAATGAATGTAGAGTCAACTTAGGTCTTTTGAATTCAATATCTATGTTGAAGATCTTAATGAATATATTCAATTCAGGATTAAATTTAATAAATTTCTCTGTACTAGAATTTGAACTTGACATGCTAACGCTCAGCTTGACAATCAACAATAAAAAGACTCGGATTAAGCAAGCGCCCCACTATCAAGTATGACGCATTGCGTCATGCGGAAAACCTGTGTGCAATCAACAGACCTGCCCCGTGGGACTGAAGATAAGGGGAAGGGAGGAGGGCGGGCAGACAGCGGGCGGGATGGGCGGCAATGACGACGAGCGCGGCATCAACGGCGACCACCACGAGGGCCCAGCGATGCTCGGCTCCATTCTAAACGGCGCCAGGCAGCTACCGAGCCTCGGTACCACCCACACGAGACAGCAGTGACGGCCAGACAGCGAGCGGGGGGATTAAGGGCGGGTCGGCGACGAGGATGGCGGACAGGCGTCGGGATGAATGACGAGCGCTCCCGTTTGGGGCGGCGGCGGGCAGTAGTGGTGACCGACGCCCTCCCGCCATGTGGTCCACTCACTTTCACCTAGATAGAGGGCCGCAATTATGTAAGGATATTCATTGATTCAAGCCCTAAACGACCAAATCGGCCTCTAACTAGACAGGACGGACGGTAGCACGGCCCTCTCTAATTAGAAGGTTTTTCCGGGTACCCCAGGTGGAACCCGGAATACAAATAAATTGCAAATCCCTAAAGCGGTCCACAAGTCATCCCCAAGCGGCCCCCAAGCGTCTCAATGGTTGCTTGGATGACCGCTTCAGACTTCTTGGGCAACTTGACTCGCTTGACACGGCTTGGCCAAGCTATTGGGCGCTTGTCAAGCCTAGGCACCTGTATTGGCCAAGCGGGTCGGACATTTTACTGATGTGGCGTCCCCTGACGACCAAGTCTCGAGCGGACGTGACCACGAAAGAGTATTCCGGAAGGCATCGCGCTGACGTGGAACGTAATCATCTGTCCCTGTGTCATAGAAGGGATCGTGATAAAGCTGGCACTCGTAAGCTTGAGCATGAGGGTGGCTCTGATGCACCGTTGGGCTGTCGATGCGAACATCCCAGCGGAAATCACAACACTCGCTCATCCAAGGCTAGTGTCAAGCATAAGAGAAAAAATTAGAAACGAACTCACTGGACCATTCAAAGTCAAAATGTCTTTCGGGAAACGTTGCCATGTACTGCTTTTGTCTTCTCTCGAGTAAGCAGAGGGCCGTGCGTCGTCACTGGCATGCCGGGGGGGAGGGACGCGTCGTGGGGTGGGCGGACCATGGGCTGAGAACTGCGCACTTTCTTTGTCGAGGAGTGTCTGCTGGTGTGATTGGGAGGTAGATATGAATGAAAAAGAATCGTTTAGATTTGTTGCTGGAGTCAGGAATGCGACGCCTAATCGAGTCAAAAAAAAAAAAAAAAGTTTTCTGAGCAATTTCGGGAGTCTCTGACATTCGGATAATACTCACCGTTCCGAACATTCATAGACCTTGATTTCAGAGGATCGAAATCTACTTGTTCTGTGAGAACTCAATGATTGTACAACGAACTGACAAGGACAATATTAAGGATTCCCACCTTCTTCTGCTGCGTTCTCGAAAGCAAACCTCCAGTCATCATCGTGACTTAGGGCACAGTCGGCCTGTGCCTGTCGTGTAGCAGTATCAGACGAGCAATCGCAACTTGAGGTCAAAGTCACCTACCTGGCGGAGGAGTAAATCATTGATTGCATCACACGGATGTAAGTGTGGCTGATATAGCTGCTTTAGTGATGGAACGGGGGAATGTAGTGGAAGAACTCACAGCTTGTCTTTCTTTGGGGAAGGATTGGATCTGTAGCCCATCAAAACACGCGCCTCCAGCGCTGGAGCTTGTATTCGATCCGTTTGGGAAAAAAGATCCGCCCAAATCGCGACTGCCAGTCGGCGAGTGCTTTCCCTCTTGGTTGTCCTCGCGATTATTTTCACCTCCAGCGAAAGAATCGGGGTTGAAATCGCCGCCTTGTTCCGATCCACCGGGTCCTGGGGGGTGGTCCTTCATTCGTGAGCGGAAAGCCTGAGAGAACGCCAATTTGTATCCTCGAAGGAAGAGGCACTGGTTCTTCCCCTTGTAGCTGTCCTGACCCCTGGTTGGATTCGAACCAGTTCGAGTTTCCGCCGTTCCTCGAGAAGTCCAAACATGAGTTGGATCCGAGATGTCGTTGTCGGAGTTGTGGTTTGTCTGAACTAAATTTAGAACGTCATTGAGAGGGTCGACTGGATCTTTGAATGCCGCCAGTGCCCAGCTGTCGCTCTTGATGCAACCTGTGATGACATAAAGCGATTCGTGGTCGTCGAGGCGTCGGATCGAATTGGCGTATCGATAGAGAGACGATGGGTTATTGATGATAAAGTCTCGAAGTTCCATGTGATTATCCAACTCCTCAAGGTCAGCAGAGGAAGTGGGCAACAATAGTACGGCGCCTTGAGATGAAAGGCATCTAAACGCGCCGGATGTCACAGCGCTGAACCATTGTGAGCCAGGATTCAAGAAAGGAACACATCGGGCTTACTCACCTGCCATCTGATGTAAACTTTATATTCGTCGATGTACCTTGCACAATTGTATGGCCTAGCGGCAGTTCCTCTGCGTGGGTGACGACGTTCAACTTGAGGGGAGGATACGCATCCCGAGACACGTTCAAGGCCCTCATAAATCGTTCGTCATCTAAAATGTTGAAGATTTTCTTGAATCCACCTTCCGCGCTGAAAGTACCGACATCGCCTGGGCTGACTCCGCGTTCGGTTGCATACGGTTTCCGAGGTCGGGGATCCCACGAAGCTAGGCCTTTCCCCGATTTGCGCATCTGGGTGATGTAAGTCTCAGGGTTCGTTAGTTGTGCAGAACACTGGGATATTTCTGCTTCTGCTGATGTCTTCACACGACATTGATCAACAGTGCTCCGGAAGTATAGAACATGGGGAGGACGTACAACGCTGACGCCATCAGACTCATAATCGATCGACGATGGAGGGCTCTTGTCCATCGCGTCTCGTCGCTCTTCCCGCGCTAGTGGTAGCGGAGACTGGGTTGATCTGATGGGGGGAATGGGCCGGCTGGGGGAGCGCCGTCGTGCGTCTCTTCTACGATGCAGAAAAGTCGATAAGACCTCGCAGCGACTTTTCCATCTCGAGTGTGCAAGGGCAGTTGGCGAAGCAATTGAAGGCGATGCAAGGTTGACGTTCACCACTGGCATAATAATGTCATGACCGGCAGTGTGAAAGTTTGACCCCTGAAACGATTGGTGGTGTGAATGAGGAAAGACATAGGCTCTCGGTGCATATTCGCGATTTGGCATAGCTCCACAGAGCAGGACAATGAGACTGTAAGAAACGGTGAAGTGTGCGGGAGCTTCTGTTGAGCAGCTCAATTGACCCTCTCCTTATATATGCCCAGCCTCAGGTATTGTGCCATACTTGGAGTGCTGTGAGCTTCTTTATGACAATAGTGAATGGTAGTCCCACGCACTGGATCGTGAATAATGCTACTGGACAGTCGGGGTCCACTGAATTAACAGCTCTAAGGCAGTGCAGCAGAATGCATCTCCAATAGGAACAGAATGTGGGCTAGGATTGTGTGAGGGTAAGAAGTCGCTTGACTTTACCCGCGTCAAAAAAAATACAGCTGAAGTTAATCTGGCATTCAGCACCCCTGTGGTGAGGCTAGCTAGCAGGCGCAGGGGGGCTGTATACTAAAATGTGTCTTAGGAGCTCGCTATCGTTCAACAGTCGGAGTGTTTAAATAGCGTACGCTCCACGCAAAGAAACCTGTGTTGATGTTATCCCAGCGATCAAGCGCCGATAGTCCTAACACAGTCTTTGCGAACGTTCTGAACAGCATGGCACCTTCTTCCCATCGTATGACGTGGATAAAACGGACGTGCAAAACCCTCGACGAGTGGCAATACTTTTCGATTCATGGGACGAGCTCTGAAGCTTAATTGTTTTGAACCAGCCAGCGAAATTTCCAGCAGATCGGACGTACTAAGAGGCAGGGCCATGGGCCACAAGTCTACAGGTCTAAAACCACCCAGCCGCCCGGTGGATGTGGTCGGCGGATCTGTGCCGTATACCGGCCGCAGTGAAGCTTTAATGTTCCTCCTACCGCCGTTCCAATCTACTTTAACTTATAGCTGGGAACATTCCGCGTCAATGGGACTCGACATGTATCTATATGGCATGCGAAGGTATATGGCTATTTGGATGTATAGCTGCGAGAGAAATATCGGGAGTCTATGAAATTTTTATTCCTGATAAGTGGTTGATAAAAAAAAATTTAGGCCCTAGCAAGCCAAAGCTAGCTCTCAGAACGCCCAGGTCAAGGTGTGTCCTCTTGCGTGGAAGAAGTGATGGTTACTTACTTTCACCTACATGCTGACGGCCCCTATTCATAGATGGGTTCATCGTTCAACTTATCGGCCAAGACCTTTTTGCATCGGCTTCAGGATGGAAAGTAGACGATCCACGAAGCCCGAGCCCTGCTCGCAGCTTCTTTATTTGGCAATTTCCCAAACCTGGGATGTGGATTCCCCTTCCTTTCTCCCGAGGTGAACAGCAGTCACGACACACACTTTGTCATTTTCTTGTGCTGGGAGGAGCGCTCTACCCTGGGCATTGATATGATACTCACCCAATGGAAGCCGATGCAACTGGCTTTCTCAGCTGCATCCTTCGATAACGCCTTGGCATCAAATATAACCACAGTCGCAAACCCCAAATCGAGTTGGAAACGGTCTTCACAGGATTTGCTCCAGGGAACTGCTGCGAGACATCTAAACGTAGTATCTCGGCGCTTCGACGTGTCGCTTCAGGTTCAGACACTACCCCGATGGCTGAATCTTATTGTCCACCCGATGATTACAAAACTCGCTTCATCACATACTCCCATGCGCAATGGAGCACTGATCAGAAGTTGGGGAGGTGAGAGTGGTGAAGGTGTATGATAACGTGCCTATGGTTTCAACATTTCTGGCGCTTAGGAGAATCGTGGGGACGTCCGAAGACTCACGGATTGGTATGCGCTTCGGGAACTTCCATTGAAGCCCAGCGCTCTATATTATTAGCTCGCTGTCTGTCCACGCAGAATCCTAGGGTTTTCAGTTAGTTTTAGCACGTATGAAGACCCATGAGTAGTAGTACTCATGCACCATTCCGATATCATTTACCACCAAGCCTTCATCTTGACTGTATGTGTAAAATTCCAGTGAATATCTCTGCTTGGGTCTCTTTCTCGTAGCAACGATACTATACTGTCTATACACAGGGTAAAAATGCTGAAACCGAGTTATCGCCACCAACCCCAGTTGAATTTCGCTTCCTTCATCCTCGTTTTACAGAGCAAGTCCAGCAACAGCTCCAAAGACAGCGAGCCCAGCCCATCCAACACGCTGAGCAGTTTGCGCAGCGGAGTTGCCCGCCGGTGAGGTCTCACTGGTAGGAGGGGCGGTCGTGGAAGCACCACCTGGGGAAGTGTTGGAGCTGCCCGTGGTTGACGATCCGGCGGTAGTTTGAGTGGGAGAAGTGAAGGGGAGACTTTGGGGGGGNACCAGGGGTACCAGAAGGCGTAATGCTAGCTGTGGAATGTGACGGGATTAACCATCAGCAACTCGCAAGATATTTCGACGTCTTACCAAGGCCGCACTGAGCAGATTGAAGGGATACGGCAGTTTCGAGCTCGGCAGGCTCGCAGTGCTGCTCCAAGCAAGCGCGGGCGTCGACCTGGAGCTGAGCAGAGCCGCATACGCAGGGGATGTCGGTACTTGAAGCGGTTAGAACTCAGTAACGAGATCCTTCCTGGCAGGAAGTTGAACTCACAAGCTGGAGCAATTGTTGGCCTGAGCAGCTGGAGTGATGCAGGCGAGGATACAAGGGGTAATTCCGAGAGAGCCCGGGTCTTGAGCCTTTACGACTGTAGCCGTGGTGGCAGCGAGTGCAGCGAGTACGGCGCTGAAGATCATGGCTAAGGGCAGTGAGGAGAATTGCTAACGTGAGAGGGGGATAGGTATGGTTCGATTCGAAGAATGAGCTTTTCGTCAAGCTTCCTTTTGTATTATTCCAAGCACGGATTGTGGCTTGATTTTTAGAATGCGTGGGGTTTTCTCCATGAATGTGATCGGATCTGCAAGCCAAATCGCTCTGGCCCGTGATCAGCGATGACCATACAGGGCAAGACCGTGGCTGCTTCAGCTGAAGAAGAATGCTCAATATCTTTCCATTCCACTCGAAAGTCTTCTTCAACGTCATGCGGGTGTCAACTCAGAGCCGGCTGAGGAGGTGTGGAAACCGGCCGTTCCTTATTGGTACCTTGTGCCGTTACCACGATATATGATATGGTTAGATGGATCCCACTCCAAGTGTTCATCAAGTCTTCCGTGATATCGAGGTCCTTACGACCCCTTTCTCTCCATAGCGTAACGAAATTTCCCCGGAGTCACACTTTCGCATGCGAGTCTGGCCACCGTTTCTCTTCACTTGATACCCTCCTCTTCAACCTTTGGTCAGAGAGCGCAAGGCGAACCATGCTGACAACGGTAAACATGGGAAGACTCGTGCTTAGATTGGCGAAGCTCAAGGAATGTCGGTGAGGGTAGCGAGCATTGAAGATGAGTGGATCTGGCGATTGGGAGTCTATTTGAGAAGGAAGTTAGCAATTGGGAGGAACCCGGTACACATACCACGTTCATTCGCTTCATTCTATGTTACTGACAATTTCTCTATACTGCACAGGTGATCGTGTTCCTTGATTCCGTGCCGAGGCTGAGATGGAGCGTTGGGGAGAGAAGTCAGAGATCGAAATTATCGGGTTCCTCTGCTGTATCCGTAGATTCAGCACGATGACCGACACCTGGATCGCCCTCGCAACCAAAGACCAATCTAGGTCGCACGCAGCCATGCGAAGAAGACAGCGTTGATGTACCTTGGCCTTCGGGCGGGGGTTGAGGATACATTGAACACCTGTCAAAAGAAGGAACCTACCATCTATGAACCCGGCGAGAGCGTTGTCCAGGACATCGTTTGCCATCGAAAAATTGAGCTCGCCAAATACATTGAAAATACGTGTTAGTGCATTTCACCACTCCAGTCACAGGGTCTCGCGCTTACGTCCTACTCTGCCCAGTCCTCGCCTTCTAGAAACGAGATCCCATTACTTCCATTATTCGACTGGCTCATTTAATTGCCCCGTTCATTCAGGGGCCATGCCCGCTCATAATGTTTAACTATCTCAACGTTTAAATATCATCAACTGGTTTGCTGCCAGAATTGCTTCTGTCTCATTCAATCAAAAGCTCACCTCATTCCTTTCGTTGGCGTTTAAACGGAACTATATTGACTGATCACTGTTTTCTTGTAGAATCGCTTTAGCCTTTTCACACCGTCTATTGATGGTCAATCATTTGTAGTCGATTAATCGCTGTTGTTTCTCCACGTTTTCTGGCTTCAGTGTAGATAAATGTTGATTGAATCGAATCGCTGAAATATGTGCGAATAATCAGGTAGACCGTTATCGAGAGGACCTCGATAAATCAAAGTCCATGGGGTTGAAGCACCACTTAATGGTCATCAATGGACGTACTCTGCCACTCAAAGTCAATGGAATTGCCCCACCCCAGTCTTCCTCTAGTGTCTGAGCGCTTGGCGATACATGTAGAGGGTCATTAAGTGCCTTGTTTCTTTTTCGGCGATTTTTGAGCGCATGTTAATCCCAACAGCGTATCTCGTTCATCTGGGCGTCCTCAGGATGTCGTTTTTGTCTGAGGGAATCACAGGGAGCATCATTGGGCAACGGAGAGCCTGGCTAATGCGAAACATCTTCTACTGGGTTCCATAGCTCCACGGTGACAAAGCAGGGCGATGAGACTGTGAGAAATGGTGGACTGGGAGCTTCTGGTGAGCAGTTCCATCGATACTTTCCTTACATATGCCCAGCCTCAGGTATTGCGCTGGATGCCTGGGATGCTGTGAGCTTCTGTGTGACGATATCAAAGATATTAAATGGTCATTCCACGATAAGCGCCCACCATCCTTCCTCTTTATCCTACCCCTTGATCGTGAAGAATGCTACTTGACAGTCGAAGTCCATTTTATTGACAACTCTGCAGCAGTGCAGCGGTATATATTTTACCAATCAAAATAGGAGGTGGTCTCCGATTGTGTGAGGCTAAGAAGTCGCTTGATTTAACCTCCGTCAAAGAGATATAGCTAAGTGACGACTCTAGTGAGGCCAGCCAGCAGGCGAAGGGGAGTCGTATATTACAATTTGTCTTAGGAAACAGCTATCGTTCAACAGCTGAAGTGTTTAAATAGAGTGCGCTCCATGCAAAGGAACCTGCGCTGATATTCTCCCTGAAATCAAGCGCCGATAGTTCTGGGACAGTCTTCTCGAGCGTTCTGGACAGCATGGCGTATTCTTCCCATCATACGGCGTGGATAGAACGGACGTGCGAAACCCTCGACGAGTGGCGATGCTTCGTCATCGATGGGACGAGCCCTGAAGCTGAATTGCTTTGAACCAACCAGGGAGAATTCCAGAAGATCGGAGGGGCGAGGAGGCAGGGCTACGGGTCATGGGCCACAAGTCCACAGGTCCACAGTCACCTAGTCGCCCGGTGTATGTGGTCAGCGGATTCGCGCTGTCTACAGGCCGTAGTGAGAATTTAAAGTTCCTCCCAACGTATTTCAACTTATAGCTGGGAACATTCCGCGTCAATGCCATTCCAACACGTGGGGTCTATGAACTTTCATTCTTGGTCAATGGTTGTTGGACCTAGCGGAGAATACACTGGAGGCGGCTCTCAAAACAGCCGGGACTCTACACATCTCGACGATTAAAGTAAACGAATTAAGCCAATCCGCCAAGCCCTTCCGTAGCGAGCCCTGCTCGCTGCTTCTTGATTCACTGACTTCCCGAACCTCAAATATGGGTACCCTTTCCCTTCGAACTGAACGGCAGTTATGACAAACACTCTGTCATCTCTTCTGCTGCCAGCGCTCCACCCTGGGCGTTTGAGATGATGCTCACCCCAATGGAGGCCAATGCGACTGGCTTTTACAGGAGCTGCATGATTCGATCCTGCCTCGGCGTCGGATATATCCACAATCGCAAGATAATCGAGTCAGGGAAGGTCCTCATGGCACTCAGCTCAGGTAGCTGCTGGATCCGGAGATCTCAGAGGCGGTACCCCAGTGGATGAACTTGTCGCCCTAGATTCAGATACTACCCCAATGGCTGGTCGCAAAATTCGCTCCTTCATTGACTCAAATGCGCAATGGAGTATTCATCAAAAGTTGAGAGAAGTCAGAGTGGCGAAGGTGTACTATGACGTGCTCACAGTGTCTGGAAGTTTGGCGCTTGGGAGAATAGTGGGACCTTCGAAGACTCCAACGGGTTTAGCATGTACTTGGAGTAATTCGGTTAAGACATTGCGCTTTGTATCGGCTCTCTGTTTGTCCACTCAAAATCCCAGGTCTCTCAGATAGTCCTAGCACAAGAATCTGCGAATTTCTGGACTGGTGCGCCATCATTTTGGCACCCTTTGCCACCAAACCGTTATCTCGAACATACGTCAAAATTCCGGTGAATATCCCTTCGTCTAGCTTGTTCTCATGACGGCAGACAATATACACGCGACCAAAGTGCGAAAGCCGAATCATCTCCACTAACCCAGGTCGAATATCGTTTCCTTTATCCCTCGTCCTACAAATTAAGTCCCGCAAGAGCACCACATAGGGCCAGCCCAGCCCATCCAACACGCTGAGCAGTTTGGGCAGCGGAGTTGTCCACTGGTGAGGTCTCAATGGTCGAAGGATCGGTGGTGGTAACAGGAGAAGAACCCCCTGGGGAAGTGGTAGACGCGATGCTAGTAGTTGACGATCCAGCGGTGAGTTGAGTAGTGGGAGAGGTGAAGGTGAGACTCTTAGGGGGACCGGCGGTCCCAGAAGCCGTGATGCCAGCTGTTAAACGAATAAGAGTCACCAACTTGGCAAAAGACAGCTGACGTCTTACCGCCACCGCATTGAGAGGATTGAAGGGAGACGGCAACTTCGAGTTCGACAGCCTGGCAGTGTTGCTCCAGGCAGGCTCGCGCGTCAGCCTGAAATTGAGCAGACCCACATACGCAAGTAATGTTGGCACTTGGCGCAGCTAGTGGTCAGTAACGGAATCGTTCCCAGGGAGAGAGGAACTCACAAGTGGGAGCAACCGTTGGCCGTGGCAGCTGGTCCGACGCAGGCAGCGATACAGGGAGTGATTCCGAATGAGCCGGCGCCACCTCCGTCCTGAGCCTCTACGACTGTAGCCGCGGTCGCAGCGAGTGCAACGAAGACGGTTTTGGGGATCATAGCTTGAGGTCTTTATGAGAATCGTTAACGTGAGAGGGAGTTTAGGTATGCTTTGATTCAAAGGATGAAGAACGAGGTTTTAGTGACGCTTCCTTTGTATCCTTCCGCGCAAATAGTGGCTCGTTTTTTTTTTTGGAATGCGTTAGTTTTTCTCCACGAATGTGGCTAGATCAGCAAGCCAAACTATGGTCAGCCATGACCATACAACGCCGTGGCTCCTGAAATCGTTGTAGCTGAAAGAAGGCTGTTCAGTATCTTTCCATTCCACCTCAAAGGCTTCTTCAACGTCATCCGGGCGTCATGGTCAGATGGGAACAGTAGGCCGTCCGCGATATCAAACTTCAACTCAAGTTGTCCTGACGAGTCTATGACCTGCTTCTTCGCATCCTATATCGGAATTTTCTCGGAATCGTAGCGGCGCCGTTGCGGCACCAGTCCCCGACTCCCGAGTTGTTGGGTGCAGAGCACGGACCACAAGGCCCAAATTCATCGGACTATATTTGATTACCAAGAAACCAAGAAATCGAGAAACTAAGAATCAACACTGTGACTAAAGTACAACTTTGGATCGTAGAAATAAGATGAACAAGATACATAGAAACGCCATCACGCTGTTGAACGGCACTATGTGCGAGCACTACAA
>SDEE01000743.1:0-23560 GCA_004126415.1 Candolleomyces aberdarensis
TGGCCATGGGTGGGCGTCTATGGGAAGCTGAATCGGTACGTTGTCCGTAGGTGCACCTCCTGTTTCTATCTACTGATCCTTACTGCTCGTGTACTCTCTATTGCCCGGACACCTACCTGCAACGGCGAGCCGGATGTTGCTGGACTGGGGTTTGTGTAAGGGCTTGCGTGTACCTTATTACTGTTCTCTTCATGTAATTAGTCCTTATATTTCAATAGCATCTGGATTTTACCCCCCCATAATATGTGAGCTGTGATTTTAAACCTGGGTGAAAAAAGAAAAATTAGAATAGTGTGAGATATGGCCTTTGCAGGAGATCTCATTCCTGGATCCGATGCGCGCGAGATATAGTACGCAGATCCGACGCGTCAGCGATCGGCGAACCGACCCCGATATGACCCCGCCGTTTCGATGTTGCACCTCGTTAGACGATGTGGCATATCTCCCGCGCTAATGCCATATCGGTTGGCTGGTTTCTTACTGATGGAGGTGGCACGTGATCGACTTTCCTCTGTGCCACCACCATCTCGCCAGTGGCCCGCCAGTCGCTCAAGAGATCGCTTCAAGACTGCGAGAATTCGTCGTTGATTTTTAATGTGGCACGTATACTGTGTCTTCCAAAACTCATTGGGAGCAGAATCCGTCACCATTATCGATGACGTGTCACCACTAGCGGGTCTCTGTATTACCCCGACGACATCTAGCGACTCTCGGAAAGTCAGAGCACCAAGGGCTACTTGCTGGGCAACACATCGAACATCCGAGGACCTGGAACTATGGCAACAACCTGTGACTCGACCATCTAACGGCTCGCTGTGGGTAGAGGGCTGATGGTAGCCAAGGGTGCAGAGGGGAACATAAACGACATCACCAAACACTGGCACCCTTCGGTACGAGCGACCTCAAAGGGCGAGATTTTCTTGCACTGTATCTCCGCTCACTTGTCACCCCTTAAAACCCCCCCCAATACAATGTCGAGACCCAGAAGAGACCTTTTGGGGAGAGGTTATAAACTCCTTCAAAGTCGGATGTGTGATTGGCAGTGGGAGCCCTTGAGGCGATCATGCGAACCTCCAGAAGGAACGGTTTCATGTAATTTCGGAGGGAGCTATGCCAAACCTCTCAAAGCGGTTATTGCGGTTTCAGAGGGTGCCTTACAAGCCTCTCGAGGCGGTGATTGCGATCTCAGAGGGCACCTTATAAGCCTCTCAAAGCAGTTATTGCGATTTCAGAGGGCGCCTTATAAGCCTCTCGAAGTGGTTATTGCGATTTCAGAGGGTGCTTTATAAGCCTCTCGAAGCGGTTATTGCGAATTCAGAGGGTGCTTTACAAGCCTCTCGAAGCGGTTTATGCGATTGCAGAGGGTGCCTTACAGGCCTCTCAAAGCGGTTTATGCGATTGCAGAGGGTGCCTTACGGGCCGCTCGAAGCGGTTTACGCGATTTCAGAAGGTGCCTTACGGGCCTCTCGAAGCAGTTTATGCAATTTCAGAGGGTGCCTAACAGGCCTCTCAAAGCGGTGTATGCGGTTTCAGAAGGTACTTTACTAGCTTTATGCGATTTCAGAGGGTGTTTTATGAGCCTCGAAGCGGTCCATGTGATTTCAGAGGGGTGATTTACAAGCCTCTCGAAGTGAGTCATACGATTTCAGAGGGGTGATTTATGAGCCTCTCGAAACGGTCCATGCGATTTTAGAGGGTGTTTTACAGGCCTCTCAAAGCGGTTTATGTGATTTCGGAAGGTGCTTTATTGGCCTTATGCAATTTCAGAGGGTGCTTCATGAGCCTCAAAGCGGTTCATGCAAATGTCTGAGGATGGCAAGGAGTGGGAAGTTGGAGCAGTCTTTCCTAAAATGTGGGAGCCGAGACGAGCCCGCCGCGTCAAGACTCAAGAATCCTTGACTAATGGTTGGGAGTCGGTGAGGCTCGGTCTCCCACTGAGGAAGAATGTGACCAAGTCGGGAGGGCACATGCGTGCCCATCACCCAACTCGCCATGCTCGTTTATTTTAAGCTATATTACACGTTGGAAAAGATGAGAGGTCAAGACGTAGAACTGTCTGCGATAGTCAAAGATGGAAGAGCTCGCTTGGAGCGGAAGAATGAAGCGAGAGAGAAATCAACGTCTTCGAGTGAGCGGGAGGTGGCACGTGATCGACTTTCCTCCGTGCCACCACCATCTCGCCAGTCGCCCGCCAGTCGCTCAAGAGATCGCTTCAAGACTGCGAGAATTCGTCGTTGATTTTTAACCCACCCACCACTCCCAAGAAGTGTATCATCTGTGCAACTGGTAAGGATACAAATTCGACTTGGTTAGCGGAGCTATCCTTGCACAGCAGGAGCGAGCCCACCCACCCGTCGGTGAGGCTCGGTCTCCCACTGAGGAAGAATGTGACCAAGTCGGGAGGGCACATGCGTGCCCATCACCCAACTCGCCATGCTCGTTTATTTTAAGCTATATTACACGTTGGAAAAGATGAGAGGTCAAGACGTAGAACTGTCTGCGATAGTCAAAGATGAATACGACACAAATGACTTCTGCCCTTCTCACTGACTCCTTATAAAGCGGCAGACCCTTCGACCTGATATCCTGGAACCCGGTCGCCCCTGGACGAGGGTATATCACCTTCCATCAGTTGATGCCCACCATTATGTCCGAATGTACTTCCGAGTTCGCTACTAGATTTGATCAGTTATGCGATGTATGGCGATTGCTGGTCATCTCACATATTCATTGCGGTGAACGAGCTTGTTGATGGGACCCTTAAAGAGGTATGATTAAAGGCAGTGCCTTCAATCGACACATTCGCCAATGCATCCTCAGTGGATGATTGGTGAGGGGCTAATTGGAATTAATCAATCATCCGATATAGTCAGGGCAATCGAGAAACAAATGCCTACAGTTGAAATCCATGATCTGTGATACCCGGCGATACAAGACGATAAGAAGGAGTGAAAAGCTCTGGTAAACTGAAGTGATTAGCGCCCGAATCACTACAAATGGCATCGACAACTCACGCAAAAGGACATGATAATCAAAACGGGCAGAATAGAGTACATGTCTACGGTTTGAATCTCAGCTACTGTCCCGGAGGGAGCGAA
Organism: Candolleomyces aberdarensis; assembly: GCA_004126415.1. Classification (NCBI taxonomy): domain Eukaryota; kingdom Fungi; phylum Basidiomycota; class Agaricomycetes; order Agaricales; family Psathyrellaceae; genus Candolleomyces; species Candolleomyces aberdarensis. Next base: position 3,099 of record SDEE01000743.1, read on the forward strand.
GCTAAGAGCTCACCAAGAATTGTGCCTGACTCCAAGATCACCAACATGAGACTCGGATACCGGCGCTAGTGAGACGGAAAGTCACGTACCAAACCCGTCCGGGGCCCCAGGAAGGTTGGCGCGGATACTTGAAAAGGCAAAGAGGGCTCCAACGGGAACAACAAACATTTCAGAGTAGATTTGATGCGGGGAATAGACCAAAGTGGCAGCAACGATGACTAGGAATGCCGTTGTGGCGAGCCCTCGAAAGAAGGTGAGCCACTAATGGCGCTCAATCTTGTTCTATAATAGACTTACAAGTTGTTATGGCAGCCCCAACGACATATCCTTGAACCGCTTTCGACCGTTTGATCGCAAGGTCAAAAACAAGCTCACTATTCCTACCTCGGTTTGGTCTGGAATAGCTATGGTCGAGATTTATCTCAAAGTTCCTGCATGAAAATGTTCCAGTGATGAGATTGAAAAGGAAGGACTGATTTAACTCTTGATGACTTACACGACGAACCCAACAAAGCGCGAGATTACTGGGGCACTCGACCTTCCCGTGTCAGGATCAACCATACTGAGAGCAAACGGGGCCCAATATCTGGGCAGAGTGCAGTGTTTTTAGGATGACTGCCTGGGCGTCTGGACACATGGGCATAAAATTTAGCACTTACTTGTCAAATGGATAGTTCTGTAGGCTGGATATCCGACGCTGATTTGGCGAAAACGCGGCATCCCTAGCCGAAAGAAGCTTCGTAACGGTTCTAAATGACGAAAATGCCGAGGAAGATGCATCCAAGCATCGGGAGGTACTGTTTAAAGTGTTCAGGAGGACGTCAGAGGAGGAAATGCTCCATCCTGGACTAGAGCTATCCATCAAGGTGCTAGGACCTGCTCTCAGCACGGAGTATATATGCTAGACCTAGATGAAATGGACATACAATGGCATATAAAACTCTCGAACTATGGGCTTTGAAAGATACTCGGAGCAGTTCAATGTGAACACAGGCAGCCTCGGGTACCAATCCATCACCATGGTACGTGCGACTGGATCTATAGCTACGGCCTCTGCATATATCTCAACCTCAGGCTATGACCGTTGGTGTCAGGATAAATAGAAGAACCATGGAGGAGTACTAACATCTGGAGGAAAGAGACCTGTGGCTGGGGCTCCACCAATCGGTGCCTTGGATCCCAAGGAGGAAGCGGCCGCGATGAGTATGGAAGGGGGTAGGAACACGATAAGAGCTGAAAGGATGATGAAGCGTCGTTTTCGTTTCTGGGCGTTGTCGTTCGATGGCGAGAGCCCAAGCTTATTTTTCAACAACGAGGGAAAGCTTGCAACGGGACAGGACATTTTGGCAGGACAAGAGGAGGAGCGTGAACCACAAGTACGGAGAAAACTGTTAGGAATAATCAAACGAACATAGGATGCTTTAACGTCCCGAATTCCGACTTCAAGGCAGTGCCTGTTTATTTCGGGTAACCGGACAACTGGTTGAACACCACGGCCTAATGAATGATCAGATCAACCGAAATTAAGGGCACAAACAGACATTAAACAGATGTAGATACCCAAGTAGGCAACGATTCCACTGTACCATGTAGCCTGTCTCCCCTCCGAACCCTTTCGCAATCAAGGTTCCCGAGTCCTTGCATTCGCGCTCTGGGAAACGTTTTCGTGTCGGCTCTCCCACCGAGCTCGAATTCCCTGCAGTGCCGCCACAGCCAAGCAGGTGTGGTTGACTAGAAGTGGACTGATTACAGGTTCTATATGAAAATCTGATGACAGGGAACGACTAAAATAGAAGGGCAATTCAACTAAAGGTGAGGCGATACAGCAGCTACACAACGAGCTGCCCACCACCCACTCCAAATGGAAGGAGCCACGATCCATCCTCATTCAACTCTCAATTCTACAATAGCCTCCTGTCTATCTCGGATGCATATTCTGCATTCATCGACCGCAACACTCTTTGAATACAAACTATGAATACAAACTAGCGCTAATTTCCTCGAGGGAAGAGTATAGATGCGTCTACAAGGTCTGCCTCGTTCACCACCATATCAACCTCAAGTCCGACGAGAAGGTGGTCTCTCATGGCTTGATCAGTCTCCCAATGCCAGCCCCTTCCTCAAACGATTGCCTTACTATTCCAGAGCGTTGACACCTGAGAGACAGAGATTCAAGCTCCGCAAATTGACTCGGAAGACGAGAGGGTTTCGCCCCACCAGCATCTCCGCTTGAGGAATTTAGGCAGTGCGTCGGCACTCTCAGAGTTCCGGACCTGGGAATACGCTTGCGAGGAAAGAGCCTAGCAGAGAGACAAGTGTATTGGGAGACCACGGCCGATCAAGTCGCAAGGTCCCATGTCCTGGGAGTCAAAAACAGGGCAGAGCTGTTGAATTGTAGAAAATTCTTCGAAACCTATTGGAGGCCGCAAACGAATGGTACTAGGACGGTTATGGCTTGCTGCGCTGTAAAATGATTATAGCAGTACTATCAGTATCGGTCCTTGCTGTCTTCGAACCCTTTTTGTAACCTCCAGTGCCTGGTGCTTGCTTATTGCATGCGACATGAAAAAGATAAGAAAATGAATTTCATTCACTGAATAGCGGTGGCGGTGGCAATTCATTCTTCACAAGCTGTTGTGAAAGCGCGGGAATAAACACTTCAAAAAGCAGAAAGAATGAGATCAGTCGGTCTTGTTGATGAGACTACGAGGAAAATTTCGAGCCTTTTTAAGGGTGGGTTCGATCGCAATCCATTACATGCACAAACACATGTTCCCCAAACTTGCCCTGGTGTGTCTGGCTCTTCTACCCACAATCGCTGCCCAGACGCGTTCCTCGGTAAGTAAGCTCGAACGATAGCTTTTGCTTCTGCTTATCGGATTCTACGAAGGTGGCGAATTGCTCAGGAGACGCTGTACCTTGTGGTTCTGCCTTCTTTTCGACGTGCTGTCCTTCGCAGTAAGAAGCGCCGAAGTGATGATCCTGGTGTCAAGCATGCTAAATCGTACATTCCTGGTTAGGTGGAAGTGCAACTACCGTCGAGGGATCCCGATATGTCAAGATCCTAGCACCCGGGTCATCAACGGCTTCAGCGACGAAGTGTGCTCTATCGGAAATCCCTATCTGCGTCAGTATATGTCTTTCATGAAGGCTCAGAATTGTACTCAACGCCATAGACCCACTGAGCAGTCAGTTGTGACATTATTGGAGTCCCGGGCTTCTGTTGCCGTGAGTCCTACTCGTATTTGGAGTTGTTGGCAAGGAACTGACAGTAAATGGGCGTTGACGCGAAGCGGTTGGCATGACTTGCCACCACCTGAACGAAGACAAGGGGACAGTATACTGCATCAACCCTTACGGTGTGACGACTTCAGCATTCCCGACATCCACAAAAATCACGGCCATACCTTCGGTCACGGCGGTCCCTGCACCGGCAGAAACAGAGGCCTCAAGTCCGATTTCGCTCATTCCGAGTTCCGCGTGGTCCTCCGTTATGCTCGAAGATTCGGAGCTCAAGTTTCGCTGCGGAGGCTCACTCAGCCCCCATAGGCGCGTCACAAATGTGCTCAACGCGACGATATCTTTCAATTACACCGGTGAGGGCCACTTCGCATTTCGATGGAAATCGTTGGCTTACACAGTGCCCTCTTCAGGTCCCGCAATCATGATCCGCACTATCCCTTCCAAAACTGGAGGTGTCTTCTCCCTCGTCATTGACGGCTTCAACACGACCAGCTACATTGACACCTACATACCCGATCCATCCACTCCAGAAGAGGCACGCGGAGAGAGTTTGAACTCGAGTTGCTACCGCGTTCACCAATTCCCGCCTATGAACATCGTCCCGCCTGGTTACGAAAGCCGGGAGACTCATATGATTTCCCTGGTGTACATCGGCGCTGGTCCTTTACTTCTAGGTTCAGACCCCCGGAATCTCAGCGTCCAGTTCGATTCCTTCGCGATGCCAATTTATTCGGAGGATCAGATGTCGTCTGCCTTCATGATCCCTCGAGTAGAATACACCATCTTGGTCTCAAGCTTTTTCCTCCTTACTGCGAGTTCCCTGTTTTCTTTGTGATATGCATCTATATGAATTAGCGATCGATAAATGTGCATACATCTTGATTACCTCGTCAAACTAGAAAGCGAGAATTCAATCGTCGTTTAGGTTTACGGAAGTTTGAACGGGGGTACCCGCCTATAGCGCCTCATTTTCGGGAAGCCTCACTCGGATGTACCATCATGGTTTCTCCAATCCGGATTGCATCGATGAGGGGCACTAGCCGGCCAGGGCTTAACGTTATGGAAGAATGGCCACGTCGGCAAATAATACGTTTCTTCGAAGATGCAAGCCGGATTCCGGTACTTGGACCATGCGCTCCAGTCCAGCCAAACAATGAGATCCGTGAGTTTCCCAGAGTAATCGGTATAAGAGGCTGTGAAACGGGAGAGGAGTTGGAGTTGGAAGGAGGGAGGTCCGGACGCCAGCTGATACGGAAACGCTATTGAGACGGCGGAGGGGGAGGTGTTAGAGAAGAACCACTCAAACCGCTCTAGTGAATCAGACCGCGGCCCGGGGTTTTTATCCGAAGGGCAGATGCCGTGCATAAGAGCTCAGCACCAGCTGGGTGATTATGGCCCGGTCCGAGTTGAGATATACCCCTCTGACCTTTAATTTTTTGTGTCTGACTCTGGATTAGGTGGGTTGAACTCGATGCAGGAACGCAGGTGCTCATTATCTTACCCGAGGTACGGTTTGCCAGATTAAACCACTGATCTTAGCCGTCCGAACCCCGAAGACCGGTTCAATACACAATCTGGCAGGGCCTCTCGTGTCAGAGAAGTTGACCGTATGGATGCCTTGAGAAATTGCCGCGAAGATCCAAGGCCAACTACTCACCAACCACTATTTTTCGGGGACGACCACGTTGACAGGATGATTCCAGTAGAATCTTGGCAGAATTGGTGAATTCACAAATGGGACCGAACGGGAGGCTGCACTGCCATGCCAAACATACCTCCCTCTCCGGGACATCCAATACTTGGACTCGCCTTGGAGTGTGGACTACAGATCGCGACTTCTTCAACGTGTTATACTGCCGAAAGGCTGAGAGAATCTAAGGTACAAGCCTGGAGGGTGTAACAACACAAGCCCGTGTGTAGGCAAAAGGGGGCTCGGAGCTAGTGGCTAGCAGTGACCGTAAATGGGCTGTATTAAGATAAAGGTAGAGATAGAACGAGAGGACTGAGGTGAAAGATAGAAAGAAGGTGGTGGTGCGTAACTAAGATGAGAGAAAGATGGGAAGAGCTAGAATCCTCAATCATATGTTTCCGTTCCGGGGAATCTAAAGTCCGGAACGGAGCTCATGTCCCGAAGGGATCGAGCACCTTCTAATAAAGGCAGATGTCCACGCTCTGACGAGCGGGCATCTCCTCACAGGAGTGGTACGGTGAGAGGAAAGGTGAGGGCGCACAGCGGGTAGATGTAGTCCGCAATTGTGGCACCCAGATCCCTTACTAACGTTTCAAGTTTCCTCTGCGTTGGCCTTCTATCCCCTGTGGTGAGCATTGGTTACTTCCCTCTGGTTTCATGGGTCGGTCGGAAAACCCTGATGTTGACTGGAGGCTGGCCATATCGGAGAAACATATTTGCGCAACCTATCATGTAGCAGGAGCCAAAACACGAGAACAGCATTCGAACAAGCTGCCTAGAGTAGTAATACACAGAGAAACGAAATTCGTGTCATTCAGACACAAAGGAATTGGAGGATAGTGGACACTATTAATGAATAGACCTGAACGATGGCTAAGTGCCCGACGAAATCGCCGTCAATTGGGTTGCTAATTAGTGCCAAGTACTAGGGCAAGTACAGCAGTAAGCCATAACAATGTCCATCTCGGTGGATCCGGTGCGCTTGGGGATCCAGCAAGATTCATAGAGTGACGCCGAACACTTTGACCTTTCCTTCTCCGAATAAACTTGTTGCCGAAGAGAGTGCTCAATTCTCTCACACCAGACATATTCTTCGGAGAGGTGTCCAGGTCTCAACGCCAGCCCTAAGACTCGGCTGATAGCGGAGTCTTCCGCCACAATCGCCCTGAACTCTTTGACCAACTCGGCGGGCGGAGGAGGCAAGAGGTCCTCGGGTGTCGCCACCCTCAGCCATTCGAATGGCTTTCCCTCCGCAGTCCAGGCGCTGGGTATAACGTTGGGATGCTCCTTGTCGGGGACGCCTTCTGGCTGAGTGATTAGGCCCGTGGCGACCATCCGTTCGCCTTGCTCCAACTTGACGTGTTGATGGACGAGCGTTAAAGCGTAATCTTTGTATTCTTCTCGGGCCATCAGGGGCGCGATCTTCTTGAACCACTGGGGTCTGTCGGTGAACGCCTCGCTGGCTCCCTGGATGGTGGGAAGGTTGTTGTACCAGGTATGATCGAAATCGAGCATTGGAAGGTAAGGCTGGGAAGATTTGCTGCGAACGAGAAGCGACTTTGACTTGGTGTAGGAGAGTTGTAGGCTTGTCCCTCTCGCTCAGACGTCTTATATAGTGCGAATCGAAAGAACGTGGATCCACATTTCGTCACACAATGGATCACTTCAGTCTACTGTTGTCTCTCAACAAATCAGAAGTGCCCGAGCATGACGGGTTGAATGAATGGGCCAAGGCTGGGAACGTACTCATACCTTCGATGGTTCGAGTCGTCTCCAGGGGCTCGAGATGGCCGGCCTCTTGAAAATGCCTGTGGGAGCATTCCATTGCGCACACAAATCGACCAGATGTCGCCAACGACTGGAGACACCGTCAGCGAATTGTTGGCATTCTACTAGTCATTTGACATCGCCCCTGGCGAGCATCTCGTTGACCGATGTTTTGATTTAAAAGAAATTCAGTTGAATCAATTGTTAAACGCCAGGTCTCCGTAACTGTCTGAAGGTGACGTCGGCTGAATGAATGGCTTAAGACTGTGAATGTACACATACAGGCTTCTTGAAACACTTGCGGTGCATTGCATGGTGCATACAAATCAAAAGGTGTCGCCTTACGCTGTAGACATCTTCGTAAATTTGTAGGCGTCCTGCCAATCATTTGATATCGCTTTCACTGGACAGTTTAATAACCAGTGCAGCAACACGAACGAGCCCGTTGCCAGAGTTCAATTGAGCGTAACTGGAAGACGTAAAATCATCAGAACGCACCGGTGAGATTTAGTCAAAATGGTGCCCACTATCAAACACGGCCGGCGTGTTCAATGAAGGCCATTGAGAGCCACCAGTGACTGGCGAAGTCTCACATGACGGTTGAGCCCGTCAGATTTACAAAAGGAGCCTTGAAGGTCTGAGCCAGGAGACGTGGAGTTAGATACGATACTCGCCTCTCTTACTATAGCGCCGGTGGACTCGAGCTCGTCGAGGAATGAGCAGAACGCGACACATCGCATTGGCCAAATTGCCAAAATTAGGAAGCGAGAACTCAATGCGGAGAACCTCCCTGGACATGATGAACGTGAGCAAACGAGGGAGGTTTTTTGAATGCAGTCTCATGCAGTTCCGCGCTCACTGACGTATCTGACTCATCGACGGATGTTTGAAGTTTGAATGTAGTTGGTAATCGGCTCCAAAGGCACGCAATTCAGTACTGCTAGTACTGATGTGCATGTTTGCGCGAGCCCTTCTGGAGCGTATCAGCTGACCCTCAGTGCGTACTTTCATTCGTTCGCGGTTGCCTATCAATGAATACGTCGGCTGCATTGGCTAAGCTTGGGAAAGCCAGCTCCGACGGTACCCGAACTTCAGCTTTAGCCCTCATCGTCGGGCCCAAATTCTTCTACGGTGGGATTATAGACCCCCGATGCATCCAGCGAAGAAGAGGCTCGAGGGGAAGGCTTGAATAAAAGCTGCTACAGTGTGCAGCAGTTTCCGCCGATGGTCATTGTCCCCCCTGATTACGAAGACCGCGAGACCCATAAAGTGGCGTTGGTGTACATGGGCGCTGGCAGATCCCTTCTCGGTACAGACCCACAGAACCTAAGTGCCCAGTTCGATTCATTCGCACTTCCGATCTATTCTGAGGCTCAGACGTTGTCGGGATCCTCGGTTGCTCGAGTCAACCACAATGTCCTCACCGGAAGCCTCCTTTTGCTTACAGCGGGCTTCTTGTTACTCCTCTGATAGACGTTTCCATAAATTAGCCAGACGATATGTACGTATATATTGATTAGTCCTTCACCTCCAAGTCGATTGAGGGAAGGCTCTCAAGGCGCAGTTCCGTCGACGAGTAAAGCTCGGTATCCAGGACTTGATATCACGAAGACTCGAAAAGGTAGGATCAGCAGATAGATATGCACCCCAGTCTAGCAAAGAATAGTGTTTGTGGAAATCCCGAGTGTAGGTAAGAAGCCGTAAAATTTTCCATGTCAGAGATAAGGAAGGTCGAGACTTGTTTCGGCGCCTTTCACCCCAAGCCACTAGAGTTCAACAGAGCTCGTGGACGACAGCTAGAATGCATTACCTACATTCTTGAATCAACCATGGTAGGAGCTCGGCGTACTATCTTCTAATGCTTCCACACGTGTCATTCGAAGGGCCTTCCAGTAGCGGTATAGGCGCTGGCAACGATGTTGGACTCTTGAACGTCGAAGAATGATATCTTCTGTTGGACTAGGTCCAGAAGGCAGCGGATGAGGGTTCAGTCAAAGTCTCCTGTCGCTGGCGCCTCCAGGCAGGGCCCTAATATAGGTGGCACTGCCACTACATGATCCGCCGTCTAGTCTAACCTGTATCTAATCTGCGATCCCATCTAATCTACCAAGCCTCACTACCACACTGTGGCACGGCGATCAAGCCTGTGGCGACCATCTGTTCGCTCTGCTCGAGCTTGACGCGTTTGTGGACAAGACACAGGGTGAATTCCCTTTGGTGCTAATCCGCCCCGTCGGCTCCCTCGATTGTCGGAGGACCATTGTGCCAAGTATGGTCGAGCTCGCCATTCGCGCCATCCCCTCTCGAAGCTGTACTGAACCAATTCATTGTCATACTTCTCGTTATAGTCTCGGAGCAAGCTGAGGATGACTGCCAAAAACCTCCTCCCTCGGTAAGATAGCGCTGAGCCTTTGACTGGCGCCAGGTCTGGACCATGCCCGGACCGTAGAAACCGTTGCCGCACTGCCGGTGAGCAGGCAATTTCCCACCTGGCAAAGCACCATCGAAACCCACCAAAGCCCGCGTCTCGGATCTCCTGCTCAACTCTGCGTGTCAAACCGCCGCGCAATTAAGAACTCCATCAAACAGTGGCAGGCATTCAGGTGAGGATGGCGACGTTTAGTTAGCCTGAGCGATTCGACCCCCGTCCGTCCCTCTCCTGATGAGGAGTAACTTATGCTAACGCCCTACCAGACGCGTCGCATACCGAATGTATTTTACTGCGCTAACTGCCATCAACCCGTGTCACTCATCCTATCATGCCCTGACCGTTTGCTTGGCGGGCTCATGGAGCTCCTCGCTCAACGCCGCGGTCGGTAAAGGTCAGCTCTTTTTGACCGTGACGTCTGCCTACCCGACCTCGACTATACTGCCAACGAAGGGCAGGGCTATTCGCGATCGTGAGCTGACTAGTATTGAACACCAGTTTCTCCTTCTCGGAGCCGGCCCAAAGTGCGTATCCTTCTATTGTTGGGAGCAGAGACCTCACTCATATGGGCAATTCGGCAATCGTCAAGTTTGAGCGGAGGTCTATGGAGTAAACTCGCTAAAGTCTCCGCCCTGCTGTGATGAGACCTTCTGGTCCTCATGAGCACATTGAGATTTGTTCAAATCCCCAAAGCCGACGCATCTAAACATACATACTAAGCTCTAACATGACAAGTTTCGCAGTTTCGTCCAGGGCTCAAACATTGGCCCGCCTCCGGATAGAACCATGGAAGCGACCTCGCCGGACACCTCGGACAATTCTTATCGATCCCGCTGTCGTTTTCACCCACTCAACGTCAGTTTTTCTCCAGTCACGATCCGAGCCACGACAAAGGGCTCACTAGCCATTGGCAGCCCCTCAGACGAGCTGATTACCGGTTTCTTGGGTCCAGAGCCCGAGTACACGACCGTACGGTCACCAACGCCTGGACGGGACTCATGGCGTCATGACCGTAAGTTCAAGTTGAGGGGCTACCGGTTATCGCCGTCGCATCTGTTGTGAGCACATTCGTGCTCGGCTGTCTGCGATCCTATATGACGTTATTCTTCCTCTTTGCTGTCCGAAGTGATTGATTGGAGCGTGCTAATGGTAGCCGGCTCGATTCCGACTTGCAAAGGAAGCATGTTGGTAACACTCTGAACTAAGCGGCTAGATCTACTGAACGTGACTAATACATGAAAATTCAGAGAACCGCAGATACAAGCGAGGTGGAGGTGGACTACGAGGCGTTCTCGACTACCTATCAATTCAACCGCTTATGCCACCTGCATAAACTACAGCATAACATGACAACTTCCATGGTCATAGGATCCCTCTGGGGAATCCAACAAGTTTTGAAGGTTCCTTCTTCTGGGATAGACGACCGCTTCCTCCTCTCGACCATGTGCTGTCGAAGTTTGACATCAGTGGATTCCCACCACACCTCCTCCGACTCTAGTACCTCAGGTCTCAACGTCAGCCCCAAAACCTTCATCACTCCCGAGCTGTCGTCCTTGAAGATATTCCGGAATTTCTGGAAGAGATCGTCGGAGGGAGGAGGTACAAGATCGCTCGGTGCCACAACACGCTGCCACTCAAATTCCATTCCTTCTGCGTTCCAAGAGCTGCGTATAACGTTGAGGTTCTGGGTTTGTCCGACGTTCTCTGGTCTGGTAATTGGGCCGGTTATAATCATACGCTCTAAATCCCGCAACCGAACGTGGTGGTGGACAAGGGTTAGAGCGTAGGACTTGAAGTCATCTTCTACCATGACTTTGGCAATCTCCGGGAGCCATTTGGCCTGGGCATCCTTGGTTAGGATGTCGCTCGCTTTCTCGATAGTAGGGAGGCTATTGTACCAGTCTGGGAACCAGTCGGTGGAGGACATGGGAACCGGGGAGGTGATTAAACACAGCTTGTTTGCGATTCGTATTGGAATATATACAAACGGAGGCTTGCACTGATGCATACAAATACGCGAATCGGACGCATAACGCGGTTTTCTCGGCAACACTCATTTCATTCTCGCATCAGCGGGCCTTTTGACCTCTTTCCCGGTTCCTGGTGCGCGTCCAGTTGTCTATGTCACTCCTCCATCGATTGGCGCCCAACACTATGCCCCAATGCACTTCCGACTTCGCTGTAAGACTGTATTAGTACCGTGATTTACGGTGACGATGACTAGGAACATTGACTCACAGGTCTAGCGCACTGGATGTTACTGACGAGACTCGTAAGGGGTCGTTGCAGGCGGCGCCTTCGAGAGCTCCCTGCATGCCAGGGAGCTGGTGAGGGGCTAAATATAACCGATCAATCGTCCGATATAGTTAGGACGGTTGAGAAAGAAATGCCTACGATTGGAACCCATAATCTGCGATACCCGGCGATATAAGACGATAAGAAGGAGTGAGAAGCTCTGGCAGACCGAAGTGGTTAGTGCCTATGACACATGACATATCTAACGTACCTACGCAGAAGGACATGATAATCAAAACAGGCAGGATGGAATACATGTCTGCGACAATTTAGTTGATCTCCTGGATAAGACAAAGTCAAGAGCTCACCCAGAGTCGTGCCTGAGTATCCGGGACAGCCAAGATGAGAAGCAGCTTGCGAGTTCAACGACAGCTACGTACCGAACCCTTCCGGAGCTCCAGGAAGGTTGGAACGAATGCTTGAAAAAGCGAAGAGGGCTCCAACTGGAACAACGAACATTTCAGAGTAGATTTGGTGTGGGGAATAGACCAAAGTGGCAGCGACGATAATCAGAAACGCCGTTGTAGCGAGCCCTTGAGAATTCGGATGATGTGAGCCAGTATTGGGGATCCTTCTCTGGAATTACCTTACAATTTGTTATGGCGGCCCCGACGACAAATCCTTGAACTGCTTTCGACCGTTTGATGGTAAAATAAAAATTAAGTTCGCTGTTTCCCATTCTGTCGGGTTTGGAGGAGCTATGTTGGAGCCTCGTCTCGAAGTTGCTGTATCGGAAAAATAAGGCACCGCTTGAGTGCCGAGAACATGTCGACTTTCGACGGCGCGGACTCACACAACAACCCCAACAAAGCGCGAGATCACTGGGGCGCTAGATCTTCCCGTGTCGGGATCAATCACAGAAAGAGCGAACTGGGCCCAATATCTAAGCATAGTGCAGGTATTAGGGAGGCTATTGCAAGTGGGGGGATGTGCTCACTCGTCGAATGGATAATTCTGTAGGCTGGATACACGACGACCTGCTGGCGAAAATATAGCATCCCTAGCCGAAACAATCTTTGTGACGGTTCTAAAGGATGAAATCGCGGAGGTAGACATATCCAAGCATTGGGAGGTACTGTTCAACGTAAAAAGCGGGGCATCCAGGGAAGCAGGACTGGAAATATCCATCAAAGTGCTTGGATTTTTGTTCAGAATCGAACCTCGAACACGCTTGGAAGAATAGACTCACGGTGGGATATAGAAATGCCTAATTTTAGGCTTTGAAAGGTACTCAGAACAGTTGAGCATGTTTACAGGCAGCCTCGGAAACCAATCCATTACCATGGTACGGGCGATTGGATCGATGGCTACAGCTTCTGCAAACATCTCAATCATATCAGACTATAGTCACAGTTTGCGTTAGAGTAGGTAAGATTCGCAGAACTTGGACTGACTTCTGGAGAAGAGTACTTGCTAAATTGGGTGCCATCAATTGGTGCCTTGGATCCTAAGGATGAAGCCGCAGCAATGAGAATGGCTGGGGGCAGAAACACAAGAAGAACTGAAAGAATGATGAAGCGTCGTTTTCGCTTTTCAGCTTTGTCGATGGCCGGAGAAAGGCCAAGTTTCCCTTTGAAGAGTGAAAGAAAACTTGGAGTGGACCCGAACATTATCGGAAGAGAGAGAGGCGAGTGTGACTTGGAACTTTGTTACATATTTCAACGTGCTTTGAGGCAGTGATACTCTTTTCTGGTGATCCGTATTGTCAGTTGAACACATAATAAATTACAAATAGCCACAGGTACAAATGTGCAATGGCGCCACTCCAAAGAGTCTTATCATTGTAATCCGCCTTCGGACTCTACTTATGCGCGTATAACTGCTTAATGACATATCTGAGTCCTCATAAGGGCCGGAATAAGACCATGCACATTTCCTGATGAAGTCACTTCCGAATCTTTTGATTCTTATCATGGCTGGTTTGGACAATGCGTGTCTACTCTGGGGCAAAGGTCAAACATTTCCGACTCGGCTCCGGGCTCGCTGGATCCGAGTTCCCTCGTTTCATTCCCGCGATACGATGCAGTACAACATCGAAGTACCATGCTGTTAAATCTAGAGTGCTGCCACTACACGCTTGTCCAGAAGTGGTAAAACCCTGAATACAGGAAGCCACGAGCACAACGCGTGCTTCTACAGCTATCATAGGGCCGGCCAGGCGAAGGGATGGTCTCGCGTGGCCTAGTAATTACCCTCCAATGCCGTCCCCTTCCTCTGACAATCATCTCATTATCCCGGAGCGGTGGACAGCAGATGGAGAGACATCAGAGTTTCCAACACCCAGCTCGGAGGAGGAGTGGATTCCACCCGTTTCCTACTCAAGGAGCTCAGGCAGTGCATTGGCGAGCTCGGAGTTCCGGTCCTGCCAGTGGGGCTATGATTGGCAGGAGAGAACCTAAAAGAGGGACAGGTGGACTGGGAGACGCAGAGCTGTTAAATCGTAAAAAAAAAATCGAAACTCGTTGGAGACCTGAAAGCAATGGCATGCTGTGCCGTGTGCTCTGTAATTGCCTATTGGATATAGTCGACTGCTCTGTAAAATGACTATAGTAATCCTACTGGTCATTACTGTCCTCAATATATCCGAAACTTTTTTGTGATACGTAGTGCCCGGCCTTATCGTATGCAATATAGGAAAGATAGGAAAAATCGATCTCACTTGCTGTGGCGACGGCAACTCTTTGGCCTTATTCGTCATAAGGTGTTGAGCAGAAATGTGAGAATGACCCACACTCCACATAACATGAGGTCAGTCGGTTGGTCGGGTTGGTAGGACCATACTCTTCAAAGGATTTTGAGCCCTTTAAAGGCTGCGCCGCCCACAATCCACTTTGCACGTACAAACACATGCTCCCCAAATTCGCCCTGGTGTGTCTGGCCCTTCTGCCCACAATCGCTGCCCAGATGCGTTCATCAGTGAGTTGGATCAAACGATAGTTGATTTTGCTTACCGAGTTCTACGAAGGTAGCGAATTGCTCGGGGAATACTGCACCATGTGGTTCCGCCTTCTTTTCGACCTGCTGTCCTTTACAGTAAGAATCGACTAAGTTATGTTGATGGGTCCAAGCATCCTGACAGCGTACGCTCCCGACTAGGTGGAGGTGCAACTACCGTCGAGGGATCCCGATATGTCAGGACCCCAACACCCGGGTCGTCAACGGCTTCGGCGACGACGTGTGCTCTATCGGGAATCCGTACCTGTGTCAGTATATGCCTTGTTCAAACACTCAGAATCGTACTGAACGCCGTAAATCAACTGAGCAGTGAGTTGTGACATTCTCGGAATCCCAGGTTACTGTTGCCGTGAGTCGTGCTTGCACTTTCAGAGCTTTTCGAGAGTAACTTACGCCTAAAATTTTCATCAACACAAGCTGTCGGTATGACCTGCCATAACATCAATGAAGATAGCATGAGGGTGTACTGTATCGACCCTTACGGCGTGACGAAGCCAGCATACCCGACATCCACAGGAATCACTGCCATACCTTCGGTCACAGCCGTCCCAGCACCGGCAGAAACCGAGGCCACAAACCCTATTTCCTTTGCTCCCAGTGATGCTTGGTCCACGATCTCGCTTGGGAATTCCGATCTCAAGTCTGCTTGCGGGGGTTCGCTCAGCCCCCATCGGCGTGTCACGAATGTGCTCAACGCGACGATATCCTTCAATTACACTGGTGAAGGCCACTTCGCATATCTATGAAGATCTTCTACTCACCCATTATACCTCTTCAGGTCCCGCAATCATGATCCGCACCATCCCTTCCAAAACTGGTGGAGTCTTCTCCCTCGTTATTGACGGTTTTAACACAACCAGCATAGTTGACACCTACATGTCCAATGCATCCACCCCAGAAGAAGGACGCGGAGAGAACTTGAGCTCCAGTTGCTACCGCGTTCACCAATTTCCGCCGATGAGCATCCTCCCGCCCGGTTACGAAAGCAGTAAAACCCACACAGTGTCCTTGGTATACATAGGCGGTGGACCCTCTCTTCTCGGTGCAGACCCCCGGAGCCTCAGCGTCCAGTTTGATTCCTTCGCGCTGCCAATTTATTCGGAGGATCAGATGTCATCTGCCTTCATGATCCCTCGAGTGGAGCACACCGTCCTGATTTTGAGCCTTCTTTTCCTTCCTGCTAGCTCCTTGTTTATTCTGTGATAGACGTGTTGTGAATTGGTAATCTAGAATTGTAAACACATCTAAATTACCTCCAGTCATGAAACAGCTCGTCGTTTGGGTTCACGAAAGCTCGAACGGGTCTCCTAAGCCAAGATTCCGTCAGGAAGGACCTACAGCCCGACTACTTTTGGTATTTCTCAGCGTAATTGTCGTAGGAGGCTGTTAAATCGTGAGAGTTCTGTAGAGGGAAGTCGAGGCCTGTTGTGATGCCTTGAGCCCACAAGCAGACTACGACCCGACATATTTCGTGTAGTACCCCACCAGCAGCTTTGAGCAGGAGGATCTCTTTGGGAATGTACAGGGGGTGGTGTCTCATTCGTGGAAGATGGAGACGGCCCGAGTATGGAAGGTGCATTTGTGGAAGTCGACCGAACTTAAGGCCGAACATGCCCACAATTCAGAATCACACTTACGGCTGATTCCAGTTTTGCGGTGCTTGGCAACACAACCATATTTCGGCAGCCTCTGGCAACATATTTCAGCAATTTTCAATTTTGATCAACGACGACCTCTCTCTGAGAGTCGAACGACAATGGAACCCTGACTGAAATTGCCCTTCACTCACTAGCCCGCTTTATCACCGACCAAATACAACATAGATACAACATAGAAGCAAGCGCTACTCGACCGAGTACACACTACATTTCAGTACATGAATCATGACACAAGAAGCTTGAAGAGCTACAACACGAACGGAGAACGGTAACTGAGACACGAAGGAAATACCTTGTACGAATCTATTTTTTGCGGCTATCGTTCGCGTGTCGGTGACTCTCGCAGCAAGCCGTGATGCGCTCTAGCAGTGCCCGGATCGACGCGCTTCGGAACCCTTGAAGTCGAGTGCGCCCTCTGGCACATCCGCTTTCAGTCGTTTGGTGAGGACATGCTGCTGGAGGAGATCATTAACAATCTTCCACCAGATATGTCCCGGAGGCAACTTTGTACCCCGCTGCGCCAGCGGGAACACCACGCTCGGCTTGATGAATCTGGATATTCAGGGTCTCCGACGAGTCTGAGGAGCGCCTGGATGAGATCTCTAGAGGGAGGGGCAAGTCAGCATCCGATAGTCACTCCACAGGCTGCCATTCATATGGTCTTTCAGCGCTGTCAAGACTGATCATCAAATGTGACTGGGTCCAACATGTTGCTCGTGATTAGGCTCGGGCTCGGAGGCAGGTCTGACGTTGGGGCTAGTGTGACATTGTGTCACATCATTCTGCTCGAGCAAAATACCGAGGTGCTATACCAGATCCCATGAGGACCATGCAGCTACATAAACCACGCCTGCCCAAAATGTGTTTCATTCATTACCGCTGAGGGCTAACGGAAGCCATGGGTACAAGGAATTGGCGAACGAGCGTGGCTTTCACGGCTTTGATATAGAGGCCGTGGACAGCCTATTAAAGGTGGGGTGACAGCGGTCGTCCCAACCCAGTACAGAGGCCACCCCCAGCGCGAACACCCCAGTATGATGTTATCCTCATTCGACTGTAACCCGATGGGTTTTGATCAATCAAATCCCCGTGTAGACGCTCCCTCATTAATCGAGGATTAATCAGTTGTAATTATGAAAAGTCAACTTTAGCTGAAGCTCAACGGGGTGTGGCCGTGGTGATTAATCACCAGCCGGCCGATTAATCTCTGATGAACCGGGATGGATCAGAGGTATATACAAAGGTGAGCATTAGCGGGGCTCAACGTGCTCAAAGATATTTACTGATTAATCAGTCCTCAAGGTCGATTTAATCACTAGGTTTCCGTGTAGTCTTCCCGTTGTGCATTGATTAATCATTTACATCACTTAGTAGATGATTGAAATGATACACAGCTGTACATGATTAATCAACTATTCCCCGCCAATCCTCGGTTTTTTGCCTGGTTTTTCGGCAGCTGGAGTACATGGCTGAATAAAACAGTTTGGCCTGTACAAGAGAATACACTTAGAGAAACAGGGATATCAGTGTGTCTGGTAGAACTCACCTTCAGTTTGGCGGTGAAGACAGCCCCCCAGCAACAAGCTCTAGGCCTCGCTTCGCTTGAACCATAAGAGAGGACGCTGAATGTAAGTACAGCATAATCACACACTCAACTACTTGCTCACTGTACTTCCAGATGCCGCCGAGTTTCCGTTGGGGAGTATTGATAGTGCACCTACTGGTGATACGGAAGGCATCATTTAAATGCTCCTGTTGTTCCCAATGTTTGAGAATTCTACTACTGCTAGGACTTATGATTAATCAAGTATACTTGAATTTGTTATCCAGCCTCCAGTACCCCGTTGAGGGCGTGATTAATCGTATTCCCATTACCTCGAAGCTACTCGGC
Source organism: Candolleomyces aberdarensis (assembly GCA_004126415.1). Lineage (NCBI taxonomy): Eukaryota > Fungi > Basidiomycota > Agaricomycetes > Agaricales > Psathyrellaceae > Candolleomyces > Candolleomyces aberdarensis. The sequence goes on from SDEE01000743.1 coordinate 21,026, forward strand.
CACTCCTCACCAAGAATGGTGATTGATCGACGATGAATCACCGAGCGTCTACACGGTCAGTTGATTAACCCGTCAAGTTTTATCATTCGACACTCGATTTTACAACAGCCTCCTCTCTACCTGGGATGCAGGTTCTGTATTCGTTGAACGTGAAACAATTCTCACCAAACTAGCGCCTATGTTCTCGAAGGAGGAGTATAGGGGGGTTCACAAGGTCTGCCTTGTCCACCAACATTTCGACCTCAAGCCCGGGGAGAAGATGGTCTCTCACGGCTCAATCAGTCTCCCAATCACCCTTTGCTCTGAAGAAAAACTCATTATACCAGAGCGTTGGACAGCCGACGGAGAGGCGTTCGAGTTTCGCAAAATCTACTCAGTAGATGAGAGGGTTCCAACCCCACCAGCATCCCTACTCGAGGAATTCAGGCAGTGCATTGGTACTCTCGGAATTCCGCTTGGGATACGTTTAGCAGGAGAGAGCACAGGAGAAGGACAAGTTTATTGGGAGACCACAGCCGACCAAGTCGCAAGGTCCCATGTGCTGGAAATCAAAAACCGGGCGGAGCTGTCAGATCGTAGGAATATTTTTGAAACCTGTTGGAGACCGGAAAGCGATGGTACGAGGACAGTCATGGCTTGCTGCGTTGTATGCCAATGGCACCATTACGTATAGCCCGGTCCTCTGTGAAAAGGACCGATAGTGTTAGTGTGTCGTACTAGTGTCCATCTTGGCTGCCCTTTGGAGGTCCTGGCGCTTGCTCAATAAAGGTCGCGAAATGGATGGAAGGCGCAGTACCGTAACTATGTCAGTCGCGAGTCGAGTTTACTGTACCGAGCTGTACAGTAGCAACCGACTTTGGAGCGTTACATTTTTTGGACCTCGAAATTAAGCAACGGGGCGGCCATTACGGTTGCCTGTATAGGCCCCGACTCGGTGGAGTTGAGATATTAACAAATGGGACCGAGGGAGGCTGCACTACCATGCCAAACATACCTCGTTCTCCGGGCCATGCAAGACTTGGACTCGCCTTGGAGTGTGGACTACGCATCGTGAGTTCTTCAACGCGTTGTACTGCCGAAAGGCTGAGAGAATATAAGGTACAAGCCCGACGGGATAATGCGCTCAAGTACAGTGAGAGGAAGGGGAAGGCGCACAGCGGGTAGATGTAGTCCGCAATTGTGGCCCCCGAGTCCTTACTAAATTTTCGAAATTTCCTCTGCGTTGGCCAGGGGCCTTTTATCCCCTGCCGTGAGCATTGGTTGCTTCCCACTGGTTGCGAGCGAAGCGAGCAATCTTTGTAAGTGGGTTGGGCAAACTTTTGGCGGAGCCAAACAAGGACAAATCGTAATACCCCCTCTGGGTCCTGGCAACTTCCCGGCGCCATTGCTCGTTATTTTCGACCTGGATTGAAGTAAAACGCGGTAGATAGACTCAAGGAAGGATATAGTATAAAAAAATTTAAAAATATCGCGTCAGATGACGTCCTGAATCGAGGAATTGCGCGACGGGGTAGCCAGCAGGCGCGACCACTGGCAACGCAGCGACGCGTCGGTCGCGTCTGCCCTTGCTCTGCTCTAGATCCTGAGGGGAGGAGCTCCTAGCCGGTCAGCAAGTCAGCGACCTGCGCTCAGAGATCGGAAGTATGCAATAGAGACCGATTATGCAGAATGATTTTGACCTAATATAATTCGATCCCAGATCCTGGACCAGCTCAACAGTCTCAGCGCCTCCATCTAAGCCTCCCCCTAGCGGAAAATGCTCCCTTTGCGAGAATCTGAAGCTGAGAGACATTCTTGATGGTGATCCCACTCAGAAATCGCGCTGCACACACTGTCAGGCTCGCGAGGGATGCTCTCAGCTGCTTCAAGATCAAGAAACTGGTCCATTTTCAGAAGACGGCACGTGCTCCAGCTCAAGAGAACAGAAATTAGAGGCTATACAGGTCATGCAAGCGGTGTAGAATGGCGTGGCACGGCTAAATTGCCGGCGCTGCTTAGCGAATCGAAGGGAGCAGTATGCATTGGCTGTGCAGTGTGAACGCCGCACGACAGATCAACGAGGCCGCAGACTTTCAAGCTGATGGTGTTCACGAGTACGATTCAGTACGCAGCTTTTAATGAGGCCAGTTTGGTAAACATGGCAGTCGGTGGAGAATCAGCGTCGTCACAGCGAGAAGCTGCACTATTGGCCAAATTCAACCGGGAGTTCAATAATGTTTGGTTTTCCGCATGCGAGAAGTGCCGAGAACGAGGTTTTTCGCTGAACATTATTGAGGGAAAATGCTCGGCAGCCCGTAGAGACAATGGTGATCCTGCATGCAAATTAAGTGATCGGTGGAAAAAACAAATCTCAGCCAGGTATTCCGTGGGCCCAGCCAGCAGCTCATGAGCTCCGAGTCTAATCAAAGATCCCTCAGCTTAAAGGCTGAGCCCGAAGGGCTTCTTTGTGTTTTAATCACCTCGAAGTCAACACTGTATGAAACCTCGAATTCAACATTGTGTGAATAACCTGTGGCGAGTGGCCGATGCTGTGCA
>SDEE01000744.1:0-23422 GCA_004126415.1 Candolleomyces aberdarensis
CGTATCAGGCCTTTCGAAATCCCAGAGAGAATTTCCAATTGAAGAATGACCAGAAACTTCAGCTTGAAACTTGAACGCCGAGTTGGCTCACTCGGAATCATGGGTAGATGTTCGACCCTCTGTGCGCTCGCTGGAGCCCGCCTTCGGCACGCTCGCGCTCACGCCAGGGTCACAGTCAGCAAATGAATGAAAAGATCCTAGAGAGCAGGGCAAATAAATTCAAACGGACTCTTTTATCAACTTCACGCTCAGCATGTATGTACCTCGACGATTGCGAAGCTGTTCAGGATCCTCCTCCACGTCTGCCGCTGTAGGATGGTGATCCGGTGTATTAGGCAAATATTGGTGCAAAGCGAAGGCCTAGAACACCCGGCCTGTAAAACGGCTCCATCGCCAGAAATTTTTTTGATGATCAAGTGGTCGCGGAGTTCCCTATCCCTATAAGACCCGCTTCTTACCTTTACGGTAGCGGGAATTGAACGGAGTGAGAGCAAACAAAGACATACCTGGCTACCCCGGGGAGACTATGATTGAGCACCGTCGAGAGCAATCCCAACTTGCACCCATACACCCTCGTACTGGGGTACCATTACGCCTCATCGGGACGCTTTGCACTTATCGTGCATCTCGACTGGTTTTCTCTCCATCTTCGTAGCAGTATTATGGTGTTTCAAAATGGGTTACAAGGGACTCGGGCCTCCAGCAAAGCCTCTGGCTCCAAGAATTCAGCCCTGACATCGATGCCTCGAGAATTACTCGTTACGATCGTCGGAGCGTTGAGTCGGAAGGACATAATGCGATTGCGAAAGGTTGTTGAACTGTATTCCAATTTCTTTCAGAGGAAGTGCTGACAGGACTCACAGACTTGCAAATTTTTGGAGGAGATATCGTATGACCGTGCGGCTTGGCGAGCCGTCTTCCTCAATTATCTACATACAAGCCTCCCAAATCCTTACTTTCTGCCGAAGCCCTTGGAGGAGTGTTCATCCGGGGCGATTGAGCAATGCCTCGCCAGCTGGGAGGCAGAATGGGCACCGACCATTCCAACAACAGAACGTATAATTCGAGCGTCTCTGGACCAAATTGGCGGAAGATCGCTCTCAGCTACCTATCTACTCCCGGGTGGTCGTTGGCTACTAGCTGGCTATATGGATGGATCTGTTTGGTACTTCGACCTGAGTGCCAATGACACCATATCCCCCATCCTTCTCATCGAATCCCCTTATCCCGAATCTCTCGCCTCCACTGACAATGTCCAGATGGTATTTAACGTCGACCTCCTCTCCAATGTAGCGCAAGCTTCACCACCCGGAAGTTACCATCTCGCTCATTTCAACATCGCCATTGTTGCCTCTCACTTTGACCACTCTTTGGACGCCATCGTCAGTGTCTGGAGAGTTCAAGTTGTCTTTGCCCATGGCTCCGCGACCGGGCTTCGTAAAGTGGAGCTTCTATCCACATTTCACGAGGAGAGGTTTGCTATCTTGTTGTTCTGTAATCTATATGGGACAACAGTGGCATATGCAGTGCACCCGACTAGTGGGGACGCGTCGATTATCGTTGTCGATTGGTCAGAGGCCTTCGGTCAAACAGATATCGGCAGCGTTATAAGAAGGTACATTCCGTCGCCGTCGGTGAGTGTAAACTTTGCCCCTTCTTCTCAAGTTTGTCTCTAATGAAGCCTTTCAATAGTGGACCCACGCCACTCTTCTGCCAGGAGACCGAATCCTCGTAGTGGCAAACTCCGGGATCGAACAGAATCCTGGCCAACTACAAGTGGTGCCTTGGCGTCAAGACTGCCCGGCGACCTCGACGCCCCTTTCCCAAATGGACCACCCTTTACCACCGGTTTCAAGCTCGTGGAGACACAGCCTTCCTTTCATCCATGCGTCGTCCGTTACCCCACTCTCAGTTGTGGCAGGTGAACTTCGACTTGTAGTGCCGGCATGTGGCCATCTTTACGGTCTCGTCATCCCCCTTTCCCTTGGGCCTGGTGCCGAGGACACACGTATCCAGATTGAACCTCTGGCAGCCGTAGAGATCGGTCCTGCACCACAACGGCATGGTATTCAAGTTGGGCATCATCAAACGGTTTCCATGAGTATAAATGGACCTGTTTCTGCGAAGAGATACAGCTGGCCCGATGACTCCGAGCATTGCTGTGTATCTGGGAGCTTGCTCGAGTATGAAGTAACTCGAGAGCTCTACTTCATATCGAAATGGACGCTTTTTGACGAATACAACCACCACATAGTCATTGCTCCCAGAAGTCTCGCCGAAATTCGTATCATCAAACTGCACCCTTTGTATTAATGAAGAACAATTTAACTAGCTAATGTGCATGCTTTCAAAGACTCTCTTGGTAAGGCGGTTGTGGCTTAGTGAAAGCATGGAACACAGGTTTTGACAAAGGTTAGCGGTCGCTCACAAGTCGCCTGCAGGCGCTCGTGGTCCACTCGGACCGGCACAACCCAAACACGATTATCTTGATTGAGCGCTGTCGCGAGTTGAGCAATCTCAACTTGCATCCATAAGTTTTGGAGTGGCCAACAGGTGGCCCAAACCCGCCACCCACTTCGGCACTCTTTTTTCAGCTCGGAGGCTCCCGAAGTCTCCAACCCGGCTGAGAAATTTCAGCTTGAAGCTTAGGGCTGAGTTGGCTCACACAGAGCTGTATATGTTTGACTCTCTGTGTGCTCGCTCGCGCCAGCTGGGGTCACTTAAATGATTGAAAAGGTCCAAGAGAGCAGGGTAAATAAAATTCAAATGAATCCTCTTCTCATCTTCATGCTCAGGATGTATCTCGACGATTGCGAAGCTGCCCAAATGCTGATGCTCAAAGAATTGGAGGGGGAAGATGATGAGAAGCTGTATCTATGTCTGCCGCTGTAGAGATAGTGATGGTGTATTAGGTAAACATTGGTGTGCAGCGAGCGAGGGCCTAAACGGCTCCATCGCCACAGACACTTTTCGTGATCGAACGTTTGCGGAAGGGCCCCTACAAGACCCGCTTCTACCTGACTGTAGCGGGAACTTGTTGGAGGCTCATCAATAGTTTCACGGAACCGTTGTAGTAAGTCTACGTCTACATCTCCAAAATTAGTCCAGATTCACCCTTAAAGGTAGGCGCAGCACGCATTTAGTCCCTAAGCTGAATCCTCACTACATAGTGCTTCAAGTGATGTTTTTCGTCCTGTACATCCCTCCCTAGCTTCACAACATACAAACTGCGTCGCGTTATCCACGCAGCCATAGACTAGTCGACGAGTTTCTCAGAAGACAGTAATTTCTACTTCATCTCTTCGGATCCTTGTTGAACCAAGAGTACGAGCAACATGCAGTGCGGGATCGGACTGCAAAGCGCCCTTAAATCACTGGGAGGCAATAGCTTTAGCGGTGCGTCGTCGAGGATTAAGAACCACTGGTCCATAGTATCGTCGAAACTTAATAAGGCTTCTCGTCGCAAATGGGATGAACAGGTCCTTAGATGTAAACCAGGAAGCGACATTCAATCGCCGCATCGTCAGATCATAAGATTTTCCATGGCCCTGGGATGACAANTGGAGGTGGGGGCAGTCTCCACTGCGGTTGGAGGTGATAGAAAAGGAGGTTCAGTACTTCCAGCTCGAAACAGTGATTGCCCGGTTCTTTTGCAAAAGCCCAGAGCTAGCAGAATTCTCATGTTCTTTGAGATTTGAAGGATCTTCGGGGAGAGTTTGAACCTACTTTAGCGGGTATCTTGTTGGTGTAACGCGCGAGGTTGGAAGCCTCTGCGTCAAATCGGCGGCGCCGACCATGCGAGGCGAATGATTCCTGTGTGACGCCGCATTGAAACGCCAGAGCGCAAGATACTAGCCCAATTGCCAGACCCGTCAGTAGCAGCGTGGTGATGGTGGTGGTGGTGGTCGAGCAGAAAGCACGATGCGCAATGATCAACCGCTTCATACCCAGAATGACATCATCATTGACCACGCCCATCATGAACAATCTTGCAATACAATTCTACGACAGCTATTCATTCGCCACAGCTGCCTTCTGAGTCAGGGCTTCCGGCTCGAAAATGGCATATGCAGGGTTCAGCTGCCACCACAAGATCCAACAGAGAGAGGCTGACGAGCAAAAAGTTGATGTCGACGGGCGCAAGGCAAGTCCGGCGATTTTTCTTCCCCCCGGATCTTCATTGTGACCCTGAAAACGGTACGCTATCTTCCGGACTCTGAAGCAAGCGAGCGAGCGTACAAGGGGCATCGACGCAGTCCCGAAACTCGGAACATGTACGTCGCCTAAGAGTTCTGTTTTATTCGCACATCGCTTGATCCAGACAACTCAAACTTTGCAGCAAAGTCGGACTCGGATTTGGTGATTCGAAAGAGCTCGCAGTCAGCAGCAGATCATCGCAAAAACACCACAAACAAAGTGCGGTCACGGTTAGTCTTCATTTCCGGTGAAACATCAAGCGAACGGCTGGTAAGTAAAAAAAATAGAATTTAAAGCCCGTTCGTTATCCGGGATGATCAATGATACTCGCTCCAAAGGCGTGCCTCCGCACCTGCCGATCCTGCTCGCTCTTTCGTGGCACCCGAAGGCGGCCGCCATACTGAGTTTCAGGACTCGAGGGTCCTACACAAAAGCTCGGACCCTGAGCTTGCCCTGAGCGTTTCCTTCGCCCCAATCAATCCTCCACCTTCCTCTTTNCCCCCCCCCTCCACCGAGTCTGAGTCTGGCGTGCGGTTCAGCGATGTGAGCTTGGCACCCTACCTGCGCTCCTTGTATGCAGCACTGCACCTCGAGATCCTGACTGTAGGTGAGCACTGACTCCAAGGTGACCCTTGTGCTCATTGATGACATGTCACCGCCCACCTAGGAATACAGCTTGTCCTTTGCATCTACGGGCTGGCGATCTTCAATTCGACCTCGGGCCCGTTGCGGAAACAGCGTTTACCCTATGTCGTGATTAGCTTCGTAATTTTAACATTGTTCGGGGTGTCGTATTTGACGGACAGCTTGATTCTTGCAAATCTGTTGATCAACCGCTCGTACGATGTCCGGGCGGTCTTCCTGCCGTGGTATGGTCTCCTGGGGTCTATCAGCAATATGTTGGTTAATTTCATTGGGGACGGGTTGCTCGTTCGTGTTTCTCCAGAGTTATTCTAAAGTTCGAGGTTGCATGTTGATTGATGGACTTTAGATTTATCGTTGCTATGTCATGTGGGCGACTCATCGGTGGGTGCTAGCACTCCCAGTCATTGCCTATCTCGCTTCGATCTGTGAGTTCTCTTGTTGTTTTTTAACGTTGGGTGTCTTCTGTCCTTTCTATCGGTAACTTACTGTGATTTATTCAAGCATTTGCCGTTGTCACCATCATATCAGTATACGTGCCTCAGAGGGTTCAGTTTACCTCCGTGTGGATGGCCCTCTCGGTGTTCGTCAACATCTGTGTAACGGTGATGATATCTTTCCGTATCCTCCAAACACGGAGGCGGCTCGCCAAAGTTTTCTCCCCGGCCCATCTCGCCAAATACACAGGCGTCATTGCCATTCTCTGTCTTTGGGGTCGTAGACGCAGCATTTTTTATGAACGCAAACTTGAAACAGTTGCCTGCTACCTCCGTCATCGCGGCGACGTGGTATTGCCTCAGTGTATGTCGATTGTCCTTCTCGTCTCCTCAGTACTGACTCGTACGTATCCATAGGCACTGTGCCCCCAGCTCATCATCTTCAGGGTTTTGGCTGGGAGCTCGATCGTGAACGATCTCGATGAATCAGGAGAAATTTCTGGGCCTATTGCGTTTGCAAGAGGAGACTCTAAGCCTGATACTGAGTGGTCGTAGTGTTATTAGTGGTGCAGCATGAAGCTATTCCAGGTTGCATTCTCTCCACCCAGATATGGCCCCGACTTTACCGAGAAAGATGCATTGTCGCTCAGAATAGGGCACCGGTATCCTCGCAGCCGTCATTCGTTAGCGCCCGTTCCGTTTAGGGATATCCGGGGCCCGCGAGCTGCAACTTTGCCACCATACATACTGGGTGCCTTTGTACTGGACCCCACACGTTGTAAGCGCCCAGTAAAACTCGAGGCGTTGGAATGATAACGTGCGTTTGGCTGAAGCGAGTAACCGGACTGGAAATGGGTTGGACTTCCCGAGTCGTTTTTACAGGGCCAATCAGGATAGGTGGTCGTTGAAACTCGTCACACTAGGGATTGTGAACAGGATATAGCAGCCAAGACTGATTGGATGACAGAGCGAGCGAATCAGATCGGGGCGGTTCTGCGGCACGGCAGGGTCTAGGCCGGCGGGACAGGCTGTGATTGGCTGGATCAGGAGTAACCTAGTAACGCTCGTGATCGCACGGGAGAGCCCAGACCGCGGATTGGATCTAGAACTTGCCACCTTTGAGCAGGACGGGCCAAAAAGCGTCGAGTCTCGACCATCGCAGAAGGCCGTGTACTCCTCCCTTTACTCCGTCTCAGCAAAAGAATTGATCCTGATCACGACGGAGATAGTATGATATTGTTCAGGCCTGGGCCTTCCGAACACCATGGCCAGTGGAGGGTGTGAGTAAGTCCTAAGTACACCTTTCTCTTTTGCCTCGAGCCCACGAGAGCCGCGAGTGCACCGGCCCAGGGACCAGCCTAGCGCAGCCAGTGTCTATTCCTAGTTAGCTTGTGGGGCGCGTTTCCCGCCCCGCCCCGCCCTCCTTTCCTGGCCAATTTATCCCTTTGGTATCTACTCCACGATCCACGGCCCCACCGCCCAGAGATTGCGTATCCACGACGAGCAGGATCCTAGGAAACGGCAGAGGTGCGCAACCTCTCCTCGAACATACTCCTTGGCTTACACATCCGGACATCTGAACAGCACCCCCTGCCCTCTTTTATACTCTCCAACACGTCGGTCTAGAGACTCCCATTCTCGGAACCACTTGCACGCTACGCCGACCGACTCCCTTAGTCAACCACGTTCTGGACACCCAACCGAAGAGTGGTCCAGACCTTGCCTCCCACCACACATTCGCCGCAGTCTCGGAGCCACCTTCTTCGAAGAGAGGGGAACGGACTCGCTTGTCTACTCGGAGTCGTTCGTCCTGCATCGCGTATACGCCGCTACTGGGGTTTAATACTCTCTCCCCTCAACGCACTCCACGACCGACCTCGAAGATTTGATTTGGTTTCGCAGCTGCTGCTTCCAGTCTCGACCCGTTGCCTATTCCTAATCATCTTTAATCTGCCTCGATCGACTCCCTCTCGTACGCTCTCGACCTTCCGGCAATACATTTAGTTTTTTGGTCATCGGCCTTTCCTCTCTATCATCGGCAACTCGGGTTCATCCTTCTTTTGGCTTCAAGGGGTTAATTCTCTGGGGTTTCTGCGAGTGTGTTCAGGATTTAGTTTTCGACGGGTTGTCGGATTGGTTTTTGGTCTGCTATTCAGTCAGTCAGTTGATTGATTGAGTCGGTGAGTGATTTCCTGATCGTCTTCCCCCCTCCCCCTCCACTTYTCTTTTTGTGTGTTTCTTGCTTTGCTTCCTTCTCCCTATTTCTCCTCTATTCTTCCTCTTTCTTCTTCGTCCACGCCAACCCCACGGTCCCCTCCATCCGTCCCGCAATCCGAATCGGGGGTTCTTGAGAGAGCCCAGACCCTCAAGCGGCCTCACACACCTTGTCTGTTTGTCGTGTCTCTCTTCCCTGTCTGTCTGTTCTGTTTTGGGTCTCGCGGGTCTGGTCCGTCAAACCCAGTCCAAATCCAACCAATCAGCGAGGAGACCTCTATTTCCACCCTCCCTCGTTCATTCCGAATCCATCTCGCATGATCGTTCCGGCCTACGGTTATGAACTGCGGTCCTCGCGTGCTACCCGACGTACTTCTGTACGTACGCGTGTCGACGGGCGCTCGATTCCAACCACTGTTTTCCCGGGCATGTGGTGCGGAAGAGCTTATCACTCTTTTTTCTCTCTCAGGCGTTGCGTTGTGTTGTGTTCGTGGAGCGGAGCTGGGAACATGCAGGCGACTTTTCATTAATATCGTCTCAATTCCATCCACCCCATCGCTCTCTCTCCCTGCCTCTATTTAAATCATTACCACCCATGACCCAGTGGGCGTGGTGGTGGTTGGTCGAGCTGCTCGGTTCCAGGCCCTGGACCTGACTCTCAGTTAGACTTGACTGACAGTGGCGGGACGACACGCGTTTGTGCCTGGTGCCCTATGCCATGCGACGGCGTGAACCGAACGGAGCTTCTTTTCATTGTTCGTTGTTGCTTGTTGCTCGGATCGGATCGATGGGCCTTGGCAGTTTCCCCAGCCACGCGTGATAGTGCGTGCTCTCGCTTGGGGGCGCTGTGGTGGTGCCTTTTACCATTTTTGTGGCATCGGTTTCCTTTCGCGATTATCATTTTTTATTCGCTTTTTTCCTTTTATTTTTATTTCGCTGGATGTGGGATATATGCGCCTCGATTTCACGTTTCCGTGTTTCGTTTCCGTGTTTCGTTTTTTTGCACGCTGCACACCAAATGGGCGACATGCTTATCTTATCCCCCTGCGATGCAATGGTGTGCACTGCGCTTCTGTGGAGCACCCGACCTGTGCGGTGGGGTCTCGACCCTCGGAGGGCCTATTTTCGATCCCCCTTCCCTCGTTCCACATAACACTAACCCAAACCAATCGACCAATCGGGGTTCCCATATATATATGCTGCAGCTTTTAACTGTTGCGATTATTTATTGGGCCCGGCGATCGAGGAAAAAGGAAGGGGATGGGATGGGATGGGCTGGGTCTGGATCCCTCGTCTTGTTGTCCCAGCCGTTTTGACAAGTTGGCGACGGGCGACGTGGATGTGTCCCCTCCATGGATGGGAATCCCGTTCGTTCGTTTGTTTCACCCGGCTCCTTGTTTTTTCGCTCTTCCATTCTTCCTTCCATTCTTTCTTTCGTTTGCTGTGAAACGATCAATAGACGACCGACGGTTAGTCTTGGTGGGTGGGAGGATGGACCGGCCAATCGAGTCGTAATATGGGCCTAGCCCTCTTACTGGGTAACCAGCCCGTGCAACCCTTTTACGATCGCTTCAGGTGGTCTGGCCTGCCGTTAATTGGTTACAGCGTTTCGTTGGTTGGTCGGCATTTTGTTGGATGGGTCCATCTTAATCTATCTCAGGGTCGAGACTCTAGGCCTCGAGTCCCTTTACATGTCCCGGTTGATGATGGGTCCTCCCTTCGGTGATTACACTTTTCATGGCAGAACTAGACCAGACCAGAGAACTGGACTGAACGCCGATGGCCATGGGTTTGGGAGGGTCTGGATTCAAGAATCTCCCCCCCCTTTGTCCAGCGCTCTGGGTTGGGTTAATCCGATTGGATTGGACTGGGTTGGATTGTGTGTTGCGGGTTTTTCGGTTTTGTGGACCTTTCCCTTTCTTTCCCTTTTCCCTCGTGCTTTCCCACTAGGCGGTTTTGGCCCTTTGCGATCGTTCGCGCATACTCCACTACACGTCACTAGTATCGTATTGCCTCGCTGTCGCGCGTCTCCTTGCCCCCTTCGCCCTCGCTTGCCACCTTAAAGTTACCTTGCTTTGCTACCCTTTGCTTTGCTACCCCTCATTTCGCGTTATTACCCACCCGTCCAACTGACTCTGATTAACTGACGCCCTTCTCTGTTTCTTGCTATTCGCGCTTCTCGTCTAGACCGAAGACAAGATCGACACCCATCGTAAACCAGCCTCGAACGTACACTTTAACGATCGATGCCATTGTCGACTATCAAGGCTACACCTGTGCCTTCTCCTGGCTCTACTGGACCTACTGATAGTCCAAGCTCACCAACGACGTCCCCTGTTTCGTGTCCTAGTGAGTCTTGATTTTTTTCTAGTTCCTTCGTTTGAGGGTTTCGTTGGCTGGGAGACATCACGATAGCGGCTGTGTTCGTGGATGGGTGTTCGTCGTTGGTGATAATAAGGCTGGGAGAATGATCATTGGCGAACGGATGGACGAGAATGTGCGATCAAGATGGACGGATATAGATCATTAGCTTGGAACTTGTTGAACGACTGATTAACTGACTAACTGACGATGCACTATCTATAGTCTCGCGCTCGCTTTCGGGTCAGCTCCTTGCATCTACTTCATCGCCTCACACTACTTCACCATCCTCCCCGAGTTGTTAGTCTTCCCGTTTTTCTATCTTCTCGCATTGCATCTCCTGGACCTTGTTTACCGACTGGGGTCTTTTCTATTTTATTCCAGCACCGCATAAATCTACAGTTCAACTTTCTTCATCTACACCACCCGCATCCACATCCACATCACCTCAATCAAAGTCGACATCCACCGCGCCGACATCCTCGCTCTCACTCACATACTCCGCGCACACCTCTATCCCCGAATCGGTGTGTCTAAATCCTAGACTCGTACACCCGTTCAGCTTGCTCCCATCGCCGAACACGTACCCATATCCGTACCAATATCCTTATCTCCAGCCGTACCCCGCCGTCCAGCAGCAGGGTAAAGGAAAGGAAAGAGAACGGTCCGTACTCGGTCTCCGACCCGACAACATCTCATCGGCATCGACTTCGAGAACAAGCGCCAGCTCGAGCCACCACTACTACTCGCGTTCAGAAGACGACGAAGAGGACCTAGAACTAGACCGAGACCCCGACGGGTGGTTTGTTGATACGTTTGCGACGGGCGAAGATACGAGTTCGCTGCTTATTTTTCGGGAGAGGCAGAGAAGACGGTTTTTGGTCAAGCAGGCTCGGGAACGTGAACGGGAACGGGAGCGGTTGAGGGTACTAAGACGGGAAGAAGAAGAGGCCGAGGCTGAACTTGTGCGCGAGAAGGAACGGGCTTTAGAAAGGGAGAGGGAATTGACGAAGAAGAAGAAGGTACAGGACGCGAATCGGAAGAAGAGAAAGAAGGTTGACGATACCCGGGACGAAGACCGCGAGACGACGACGCAGAAGAAGAAACGCAAGATGGCACATGTAGAGACGGACGAGGTGGTTATGGAGGACGTCGCTGAGTCGAGCTCTAGCAATTCACTACTCGCCCCGCCTAGTTCGACATCAAACAGGAGTAGAGGCACGACGCCTACGGGAGAGCCTTATGGCTCGATTTTCAGAGGTAGTGGTGGGATAGGTCAGGGAAGTGGAAGAGCCGCCGGTGTACCTTGGGTTCCGCACGACGAGGCGTCATCGTCTTCGGCCGAGCACGCCCATCTCAATCCTTCTCCTTCAGTGGTGGTCAGAGGATCGACACCTGGAGGGAATATTGGTACGAGATTGGTGAAGACCACGGGTGCGACGGCTGGTGCGACGAGTAGTGGGAAGCGAAGAGGGCTATGGAGCGCTAGAGGTAGTGGGCCGGTGCCTACGGTCAAAGATATGACACCAGCCAGGGGTGAAGAGAGGACCCAGATTGGCGGTTTCGTCTTTGGGAACGGATTCCTAGTTGGTGAGCGTCGTTTTCTCCCCAYTTCCGCTTTTCCGTTCCTCGGGACGGAACGAAGCGCCCATCCGACGGCGCTTGGCACTGATCGTGACGTCCATGTTCTCACGATTTTTTCGCGGGGGGTGCGCACGGACCCATCGCCGTGTTGCATGATCTGCAAGGTCACACGGTCCTGCCCCCCCAAGGCTCATCGATTTTGGTCCTATTACAGCCCGACTGACGACGGTTCGTTTTATCTGTGTGCTAGGTTCGACCGCGCCGTTCCAGAAACAGCAGTTGGCAACGACAAAGGCATCGTCGCCGTCGATAGGAGGGCGCCAGCTCAAGCACGATCACCACCACGTCGACAGTCTCGAGGACGAGCCTACTGTTGGTGGCGTGAAACGAGGAAGACCGGGGCCGCACCCCGTCCAGCGACGGAGTCGGAGCAGAAGTTCGAGCTGCAGCAGCAGTTCAGGTTCAGGCAGTTGTAGTGAGAGCAGCGACGCGGAGGAAGATCCCAGCGATCGCCCTGTTTCGGGTGGAGCATCAGGCAGCTCGTCATTCGGGGCGTCATTAGCAGGGCTCGAGGCACAGACGAGAAGGGGCAAAACGGAAGGCCGCCACGACGGCGCCGTCACAGGACTCGAGTTTTCCAGTGTTTGGGGCAGGGGGTGTCAGCGGCTCCGGTAAGTCTGCTCATCACTTCTTTCGCTGTCTTTCGCCAGAATCAGGCTATGTTCGGTGCTGACTTTCTTTTGTTCCATGTTTATCCACCGTTTATTGACTTTTCTCCTGCCCGGCCTTGCTATCACCGATTTCGTCTGCGTGCCTCTGTCTGATTCTGCAGGTGTTCTGGGGAACGCTCTGCACGTCCCTCGCGCCGTTTTTCCCTCTGAAAGGGACGACGAGCAGACCCAAGGAGCCAAGGGCAAGCAAAAGGCCCACGACGAAGGCGATCAGGAAGAGACAGACCAGAAGCGCCAACGTCAGCTGTCCACTTCCTCGACCTCGACGCATCATCCTAAACGCCGTCGAACCAACTCCGGCATCCGTCCAACAGGATTACCATCAGCATCGTCCAAAGTCCCTCGCGGATCTCCATCTTCACCTTTCGCACAGCAGCGCTCCTCTCTCAACGACAACAACAATATGGATATCGAAGAGTCGACCCAGCCCGCCAACTCCAGGTATGTCACCAGGAGCAAGGTCATGGATACCTCGAGTCTGGCGACCGCCGACCCGAGCATCATGGAGAGCCGCAAGAGACAGGCCCTGGCATCGCAAAATCGTGCCAGTGTGGGCGTCGACGCCAGCACGTCCTCGGACGATTTGACGAGCACCCCACCCCCGCCACCGCAGCTTCCTGTCGAAGACCCTGTTTCGGTGACGTACGAGGACTGGGAGGATCTCAAGGAGGTGTGGACTCGGTGTCTTGAAGTCGTTGACGTGGAGGAGCCTGAAGACGTTTTGCCCCTTTTGCGGGGCATCATCCACGAGTGCAGTCGATTCTTGCAGTCTGGAGAAGACCTGAGTGCTTTGATCCTCAATGGCAAGACAATCAGCGTAGATCCCGAGTATGTTTGCCCTTCTACAATTGTCCCTACGTCTACAAGATTTCTGACAACCTGCTTTTTGTGTCTAGATCATCGAGCGTGGGCGTAGGTACATCAACAGAGTCGGATATTGAGATGGCACCACATGGATCGAGATCAACGTCAACTACACCTTCTGCTGCGGCCACGCCCAAAGCCACCCCCTCACCCCTCCCCACTGTCCCTGGCCCTTCCTCTCACAGTCATCTTGGTGGTCATGTGCACCATCACCACCATCCATCGTGTCCGCATTACCGTCCTCACGGCACAGACGACCTCCCGACGGCGTTTCACTCGCTCTTGGGTCGAGCGCTCTATTTGTTCGGAAACCTCATCGATGCGAATCCAGAGCTGGCGGCGGAGGGCGAACCGAGGACGTCGACGGTGTACCATCTGTACGCCTTGGATGTGTTTGAAGTGGGGGAGAACCTGCCTGCGCGGACGGGAGTGGGGAGTCCTGTGACCAAGGAATTTTCAACGACGACGACACCGGGAACGTGTTGCCCCTGCTGCCCGTCTAGCAGCATCGCCTCCGCTGCCACAACCACCGCTGCGACCACCAATGCCACCACGCATATCGGCGGGCTAACGTCGTCGGCGGGGCAGTCGATTTTGGGGCAGAGCGCTACAAAGGGTCTGAATATGAAAGAGGACTGGCAGATGGCGATTACGTGGGGCCGGACGATCGTTTCTCTCGCTGAAGACCTGTTGGAACGGCAGCAAATCCTGGAAGAGAAGCAGAAGGATATCTTTTCGCAGCACGAGTCCGAGTCCTCGTCGTCCAGATATTCGTACCCGTACCTCTCTACTGGCTCGGCGGAGGAGAACCCTGCTGCGTTTTTGGCGGAGGATTTCGGAGTGTGGAATCAGGGGTATTTTAGGGGGGACCGGAGGGGTGGGGATGGGGTTGAGGTTGGATGGGGCGGGCGGGTTGACGTCTACGGGGTCGGCGTTTGGGGCGTTTTATGAGCGGAGTCCTCCGGCACCGCGGGTTTCGTCTACGCCACCCCAGGCTAGAGGAGCGGCGGCGGACGATTACTGGGCAGCGGGTGCGGGTAGTAACAGCTGGAGTGAGGCTGCGACGCCGTACGGCAGGGGAGCGGCGATGGGGATGGGGTCGGCGTCGATGTACCCTTCTTCGTCGTTTTTGAGTCCGTCGTTTATTGCTGCTAGCTCGCAGGGAGTTGGGAAGTCGTCTTCGTCGTCTAGCTCGAGTTCGTCGACGTACGGGACCACTTCGTCTTCGACGACGATCACCTCGGCTACGTCGAAACTTGCACTTCCCGCCGCGAGGCCTGGGCTGTCGAGGGCTACCACGGGCTATAACCCGAGCAGCGGCATGCCTACCCCGAGCCATATCGACGACCGGAAAAAACTGTGGACGGAGCATAGTCCGTTTGTCGTTATTCGGTCTGTTATGCCGCCCGTTACGAGACGCATGAGTTTGGGAGTGGGAGGAGGGGCGAGTGTGGATGACCTAATGACGTTAGCGATTGACCAGTTCAGTCGGGGGATCTTCCATATGCCGAGGAGCGGGGGAGGCGAGGGTGTCGCGGAGGGTGCGGAGGGGAAGAGGCATGGGCGGAAGAGGCATCGGCATCATCATCATCATCACCACCATCACCATCAACATCAACATCGGAGCCATAAGCATTCTTCGCATCGGCAGCAGGGGGATAGTGGTGAAGGCGGGAGCAGTGGAGGGGATACGGGGGATGTGGCGGGGGAGCAGGATTTGTCGCCTTTCTTCTCGAGGGCCTCGCACCTCTATACGATCGCGGTCCAGGTGCTGCTCTTGGCGGAGAAGATGAGCGATCCGGGGAGCAGGTATAGGTGGGGGAGGTATGCGGACAGTGTGTTTGGGCAGATGAGGTTGGAGGAGAATCCGGGTCCGGTGGTTATGACGCTTGCGAGGCAGAGAGGGGGAGCTGGGTTCTGGGGCCCAGGCACGAGTTCTCATGCAGCAGCAGAGGAAGAGGGGATGGAGACCATGGATGTTGATGTGGATATGGATGATGGGGAGTATGAGGACGTCGAGGGTGAAGAGGGGACAGCGAAGGAGTCTGGGAAGCACCACAAGAAGCGTGGTCGGCACCATCATCATCATAAGCATAAGCACTCGAAACATCATTCAGGAGCTGAGGTTGGCTCTAGTCATGCGGGCTCCAGTTCGAGTGTGGCGTTGGTTCATCGGCCACCGACTGTCCACCCGAGTCTGTTCCTGAACCATAATACCAACCCGGAGGTTCTGAAGATGAGAGGGAGGTGCGGTCTGGTTATCGGTGGTGCAAGGGTGGAGGAAGGTGTCGAAGCTGCATTGGAGGAGGCGTTGGGCGTGCTTGAGGAGGTGACTGCTGAGGGTCCTTCACACGAGGATGACGATGAGGCCTTTGAGCAAAGGAAGGCGGCCGCGGAGAAGAGAGTGAGAGAGGTACTAGAGAGTGAGGATGCGGAAGAGGCTAGAGAGCGGTTGGAGGAGGCTGCGAAGCTGTTGGAGAAAGCGAGGGAGGTGTGGCGGGGCGAGGTGTGGGGGGCCAGGAAGAAGGCTAGAGACTCGGCTAGGAGGAAGAAACAACGGGAACGGGAACGTTTACTCCGAGAAAAGGAAGAAAAACGGACGGCGAGTGGAAAGGGAAAGCGAGGGTGCAGACGAGAAGCCTTCTGCACCGACCACCGAAAAGGTCGGGCGTGTCAAGAGGAGGGGTATCGGGAAAATCGCGGCCGATAATAAGAGAGCTGTGAGAGGTACCGCTGCTCACCCTCGTTCGCCTAAACCTTCTTCCTCGTCGTCTGTCCCTTCGTCTTCGAGGAAAGGAAAGGAGCGAGAACATGCCTCCGAATCCTCGCCAATGTTCAACCCACTCCCTTCTGTTCTGGATACCCCTTCGGTCGAGAAAGAAGCTGAGGCAGCGATGGCGGTCATGTCACCTGGCACGGAGTTTCCGCCGGACTCGTCACCATCTGAAGGAGGTCAAAGTCGGAGTCGAAGTGGGAGCGGGGGGTCGAACATCGCCGTACCGTCGACTTCTCTTTCGAGTGGCCGAGACTATTTCCCTGTTCGCAGCAGCACCGTGGGAGGGGAAGAGGAAGTGGACTCTGAAGAGCAGGCATTCCGCGCGGAAGAGGAGGAAGAGGAGATGGAAGAGCAAGATTTGGCGCAGCTGTTGGCTGAGGCGTATGTTACGCTTGGCGACCTTGCCCTCACCAAGGAGGAGAAAAAGGAGTACTATAGGAAGGCAAGAGGGGAGGCNGAAGANGAGCGGGGAAGAGTGAGTTGGTGGAGGANGGACATCGGGGATGACGAGGAGGAGGGGATGAACGTGGATTGAGCCTCTGATTGATATATGTTTATTTTCCCATTTCTCTTTTTCTAGTACTCGCATTTTTTCTTGCTGTCTTGTTATCTGCTCTCAATCATCCTGCATCATTGTTCCACTGTTTTTTAGCACGGATGGATCTGGGACATACATACTTCATGCATACACATACCCACTCATCATCGCTTTACATGTATCCTCATATTTGTAGTTGCACTCACGATTTACTTTTATAATCCGTTATATCGCTCATGACCTTCAATTTACACCGTATACATGATGTTTCAATCGAAGGAGTGACTGGAAGAAGCCGATCGGTGTCGCACCCGTCGTGACATCTCTGCTTCCACCTCCATATACTGTCTCTTGACTTCCAAAACATTCTCACTGCGAATTTGAGGCGAAGCTTGGATCCTTCTGCTGACGACAACGATCCCGCTCGTGTCGTGGGTAGACGGCAAACGGTTGTGAATAACGCGTTGCGCTTGTGGTAACTTCTCAAGGGTGTCAATTGACTCGTTCTCCATGATCCACTCCATGCAATATTCTGCTTGCCGATGCTTATNCAACTGGGCGCTTGGGCGCCCTTCGGCGCGCCCGCGATTAGCTTCCCCGAATGGGAACCACTGTGGTGGCTATATCCTCAATGAAAGTTCTGGAGGCTGGACTGACCCTGTCTGTTTCCTTGCCTCTTTCTTCGGCCATCTTTGCCCCACTCCCCTCTGACGTGTATGGCGAAAGATGTCGGATTCTATCGACATTTCGGGCTCTAGTAGTGAGGCCTCGGCGCCTTTTATGCGCTCACTATATGCAGGAGTGCATCTCGAGGTATTGAGTGTCGGTGAGCGTACCTCATTTGCCTCGCCGATTTGCGCTTACTTACATTTGGACGCAGGGATACAGCTTGTGCTTCGCATCTACGCACTCGCCATCTTCAATTCAACATCAGGTTCGCTGCGAAAAACAGCGTTTGCCCTATGTCATTATCAGCTTAGTTGTTGTGGACTACCACTTCTGAAAGTTCAAGATTTTCGGTGAACGTTGAGGCTTGTAGTACTTCAAACTGGACTAACAGTTACACTATGGACACTCAGACACGACTCTGCAACAGTATCAGGCTTAGGCTCTCCTCTTGCAAACGCAATGGGGTGAGAAATTTCTTCGGACCCACTGAAGTCGTTCACAAACGAACTCCCGACCAAAACCCTGAAGATGATGAGTTGGGGACAAAGTGCCTATCGTTTGTCAGTGATAATATTAGAAGTCAGTTAAGGCGTTTTCACAAGACAATTGGAGTAAAATCGACGTACACTTAAACAATACCACGCCGCCGCAATCGTAGCAGTAGCTGGCAACTTGCTCAAGTTGAGATTTGTATAGAACGCAGCCGATACGATCCCAAAGATAGAGAACGGTAGAGCCGATTCAATGAGAATGGACAGAACTCCGGTGTATTTGGCGAGATATGACGGAGCAAGGACTTTTGCGAGGCGTTTTCGCGTTTGGACGATTCGGAAGGAAATCATGGCCGTGACGGAAATATTGACGAAGACGGAGAGAGCCACCCAACTGATCGAAAACCCTGCATTTAAGGGTGCGTAGACGGAGGATATGGTGCTGACCATGGCGAAAGCTGGAAGGTTAAGTTGCGCATTAGAAATTAAGCAAGATCTTAAGATCGTCTTGAAGCTAATTGGGCTTGACTCACAGATGGAAGCGATGTATGCAACGATGGGGAAAGCCAGTACCCAACGATGAGTCGTCCAAATAACATAACAGCGATAGATCTAAAACCTATAAATCAATATCAGTCTCACGAGCGAAGAAACGCACACACCAGCAATCCATCCCCAATGAAATTAACCATCAAATTACTGATAGTCCCCAGCAGACCGTACCACGGGGAAAGGAAAAATATGTCCGAGAAGATGCCCGAGCCATTGATTAACAAATTGGCCATAATGAGACTGTCCGTGACATAAGATATACTGAAAAATCCCAGTATCACGAAGCTGATGATGACATAGGGCAATCGCTGTTTTCGCAGCGAACCCTTCGTCGAGTTGAAGACCCAAAAACCATAGATGCAAAGGACAAGTTGGATTCCTGCATGCGTGGAACTGTGCTTAGGACATATCTATCTCAACTGGGAGGTAAAGAGGTGCTTACCGACGGTCAAAGTCTCGAGGTGCAGTGCGGCATACAATGACCGCATGAGAGGAGCTAAGGCCTCATTACTGAGATCGTCGAGTGAGCTAGAGCCTGAGCTCGAGACATCTGTGGAGTTCGACATCTTTTTATGACTCAATGAAGCGGGGAGTGGGGAAAGGATGGTCGAAGAACAAGACAAAGAGACAGTCAGGCTCCAGGACCTTTCATTGATGGTAGATTAATGGGTTTGACTTCGGGGATACAGCATTGTGGGCCGTTGGGCGCATCGTAGGGCAGCCATCAGTAGGCGTGTGTGTGTGTGCAGTGTGTAAGGTTGACAAGCATCAACTCGTTAAGCAATACATTACCGCAAGAAACGATTCGTAGTAGGTTGACGCGGAACGGTGGATGGGAAAGTCGATATTCTGGACGCTGAGTTTGCGCAGTTGCTTGCTCAGGAGCGGAAAAGCGGTCGGGATTGGTCCTGCCCAGCGGAAAGTGCCCACGTTGGAAGTGCCTTGACTGTTGAAAAGCTACGCTGGATTGTATTTAAACCTGCGCCCCACACAGTATTCGAGGTTCATTTCCAGGATGCGATGAGCATGACTCCGAGGAAGATCAAGAACTTGAATTCCCTGGCTAAAAGGGTGCTGAACGATGACCGATGTTGATAAGGTGGGGCTCGGAGAGCTTCAAAAAATCCTTGATGACTTCTTAATCATTAAAGAACTGCAAAGCGCCATGACTGACAAACTTGAGAGCACGAGACGATGGTGGTTCGGTAGTCTCCTGCGCCGGAAGTCCCACCATCTCTCCAAGATCCTGCAAAGCCAATGAGGTTGAACCCATCAACAGCCCGCCAAAGCGAAGGACATCGTACTCACGCTGCATGAATCTGAAGATGGCGAATTGGACGCTACGGTCGAGTTCGCCTGCGACGAAGAACCTCATATTTTCAGACCACCCTGACCCCCTGGATGCGCTTCTATGCATTTGAGCCAGCAGCTTGCAAACCTAAACCGCGGTCGTCGAAACTACGAGATTGTGCGCAAGCTTGGCTGGGGCTAAGAAGCAAGTGTATGGCTTGCCCGCCGACTCGAAAATTCGTGTGTACAGCTCCCTTTATTCGCCGATCACTTTTTATGATCAGATCGTTTTCAAACATCCTTTGATCAAGGTTCCCACCTCAGCTGTCACCAGCGCCATCGAACGCAAGGAGTATTTCGAGCTGCCAGCCTTGTTTGCTATTGACAATGAAGACACGAAACATTCTGGTCGGCCGGTACTGCACTCTCCTTCTTGACCTGTTCCTCTACAGGAATACGCATGGTCTTCGCTATTGCCTCGTATTCAAACCCTTTTCATTACCTTTGGAAAAATACATGGAGGTTGATGCTTATCAACAGGTTCTTGAGCGCTCTTCGGCGCGCCCGCGATTGCTTCCCCGAATGGGAACCGCTGGGGCGGCTATATCATCAATGAAAGTTCTGGAGGCTGGATTGACCCTGGCTGTTTCTCTGTCTCTTTCTTCGAGCATATTTCCCCCACTCCCCTCTGACGTGTATAGCAAAAGATGTCGGATTCTACCGAGATTTCAAGCTCTGATAATGAGGCTTTGGCACCCTTTATGCGCTCCTTATATGCAGGAGTGCATCTCGAGATCCTGAGTGTCGGTGAGTACACCTCATTTGCCTCGCTGATTCGCGCTCACAGTTGGACGCAGGGATACAGCTTGTGCTTTGGATTTACGGACTCGCCATCTTCAATTCGACATCCGGCTCACTACGCAAACAGCGTTTACCCTATGTCATCATCAGCTTCGTGATTCTGGGATTATTTAGTATATCCTATGTCACAGACAGTATCATTCTCGCGAATCTGCTGATCAATGGTTCGGGTGATTTCTCTGACTTATCGCCCATGCTCTCGTGGTATGGGATACTGGGGAGTGTCAGTAATTTGTTGGTTAACTTCATTGGAGATGGGTTGCTAGTATGCGTTTTTCCCTCGCTCGCAGGACTGATATTAACTCATGGACTTTAGATCTATCGCTGTCATGTTATTTGGACGACTCATCGTTGGGTGCTAGCCTTCCCCATTCTTGCATACATCGCTTCCATCTGTGAGTCCATCCCAGTTGGCTTGGTGTCGATTTTGACATCCTAAGTATTTCAATTCTAATGCGCGACTCAACTTCCCCCCAGCCTTCGCCATTGTCAGTGTTATATCCTCGGTCTACCTGCCTTTGAGCGCCGAATTTCCAATCGGGTGGATGGCTCTCTCCGTATTCGTCAACATCTCGGTCACGGCCATGATTTCCTTCCGAATATTCCAAACCCGAAAACGTCTTGCAAATGTCCTCGCTCCATCCTATCTCGCCAAATACACTGGGGTTATGTCCATTCTGATTGAATCGGCGCTGCCGTTCTCGGTCTTTGGGATCGTGTCGGCGGCATTTTATACGAATGGAAACATGAGCAGGCTGCCGGCTGCTAATGCGATTGTGGGGGTATGGTATTGTCTAAGTGTACGTCAGTTTTCACCTTTTGGTCTTGGGATAATCCCTCAACTGATTTCTATGCTCTATCACTGACAAAAAATAGGCACTTTGCCCCCAATTCATCATCTTCAGGGTTTTGGCTGGGAGTTCGATTGTGAACGACTTCAATGAGTCGGGAGAAATTTCTCGGCCTATTGCGTTTGCGAGAGGAGAATCTAAACCTGATACCTTCGCGGCGTCATGTCCAAGTGGTCATAGTGTTATTATTAGCAGGGCTTGAAAGAATTTCCGCAATTCATAGCCGAACACTCTTAGCCGGCTTGTGTCCCAAGCCTAGTTTTGACGATACCTATTACTCACATGCCGAAGATGCTCCGGTGGTTTCCATTGGTGTTGGTAGGGTTAGGGTCAGCTTCACTACGATCCCTCACTCACTCTCTAGTCAGTGCCTATCCCTCAGGCCTCAGAGCGTGAACGCCAGAGAGCAGAAAGCAAACCAGAATGTCAGCGAGGAGTGCCGGAGCGCGGCGCAAGAATCCTCTTCGCCTTGTTCCTCGGGGCAGGAACGTAAGTCATATTCAGTTGCACGGCCTCAAACATTCGAAGAAATCTCACAGACCCCCAGCCCTACACAGATGAAATACCACCTGGCGTGCGTACATTTAAAGTGGATGTTGACTCCAAACTCAACAGAAAGATAGCTCCTGACTGCCGCCAAACAAAGGGGCAATGTTCGCGATCTCGCAAAGCTTGTTCACGGCCTCAGACCGAAGAATTTTCAAATGGAGGTCGTCGATGTCCTCTCCCACCATCTTGACAAGAAATGGATGGGCCACCCGGATCGACCCTGTACAACTGCGCCAGAAGTACTCGAGCTCAACGAAGAGATGAGCGACAGAGCTCGCGTCAACAAGAGGCCTTTTCGCCGTCTTTCTCGCCGCCCCACTCAACCTTCGAGACCAGGTGCTGACTGCTATCATCTCGCATTTAGAAGACATCATCGACTGGTTCTTCTATTTCCTCTCCGACCCCTCCGAAGTCCGCCGGTATCCAGACGAGGAGTTCGAGTTTCCCAGCCCCGGTGAACCATGTCAGGGGCTCCTATTTATGGCCAACCTCAGCTCCCGTTTCACAGAAGCTTTGGTGGCGTCTGAACGAGCCGTGGACTACCTTCTCATATGCTGGCTCTGGAACGGCGAGGACAACCTCCCGTACGTCCAGTTGAATGCGGGCATGAAGCAATGCCCTATCTTGCGACTCTTGGAGATTTTCTTGGAGTCTGAAGGCGGTCGGCAAAGGATTTTTGACGTTTTATGCAACGACGGCTGTGGGTTATCGGCGCAGACGGGTACCGCCAAATCTCTGCGAGCCGGGATCACGCAAGCTATACTTGACCGCTGTGCCTATGTGGCTGACTCCGATGTGGCAGAGGTCGAGTTGGAGCTCAAGAACACGATGCCCAGTGACGGGGATCCTCAGGCTATTTCAGCTCTGAATGCTGTCCTCCAGTACCTGGAGCGCATCCTCGCTGTCGTCCAACAGCTCTGTCGGAACTCACTCGTGGCAGAGGATATATTGACCAGCTTGTTCTTTCAACGCATTTTCGAGGCGCTCGGGGAATGGATGTTGAAAAAGAGTCATCGAGAGCAGGATAGAGAGGCTAGATATCGCGGGTTTGAGCTCATGCAAAAGACTCTGGGGATCTTGGGGAACGTCATGGAGAGTGGAGATAGGAACCTGAACTTCACGTTAGGGATCAAGCGGAGACGCTCTATTCCCGTTCCTCTTATTGGCTTCGGGCAATTAATATGTGCCGGGCTGTTGGAGCTTCTTATCGAGGGCATGGTCTCCGTTCCTAGGCATGATGATAATCCCCACTCGCGTGTGATAGCAGACTGTCTGTCGTCCGTGAAGAACGCGTTAGGCAGCTCCTTTGGTGAAGAGTTATCGTCCACCTGTGTGGCTAGGCTTGGCCGAGTCCATGGATCGGTGTTCTGGGACAATCCAACCGTGCTGATCAAAGGAAGTGGATATGAGCGTCGGTGGGGGGCTCTGTGTTCCGATTTCTGCTTGGAGGCGCTGAGTTCCAAAGACCCGGTGTTATGTGACAACCTGAAGGTGTGTACTCTTACCATTGAGATGATTCAAGGAGGACTGATAAGCTCCTGTCATAGTGCCCTGGAGATCGAAGGAGTTTTCAACCGTCGAAAGTCTGCTCAGGATGCCAGGCCATGATGTACTGCTCCCCGCAGTGCCAAATCGAAGACTGGAAGGCATTTCATCCACCCTATGACATAGCTTGGTACAATAAGCCATGGCTCAGCTGGGTGGCATCAAGTCCATGCCTGATGCCAGATTTTGGCCAGCCTGGGTCGGTGATGGTAGGTGAAGCCAGGACCTTACTAGCCTGGTTGATGCCATTGGCTTTCAGCTGTCTGTAGT
>SDEE01000745.1:0-23411 GCA_004126415.1 Candolleomyces aberdarensis
TTGACTCAGGACTCAAGCCGCGTCGGTTCCTCGCGCCGCGTCGGAGTTTGACACTCTAGCCGCGCCATCAACTGTGGACTTTGTCGTTTCGAAAGTCCCACTCAAGCCGCTCTAGCACTTGTACTCGATGAATGTGAAGCCGCCTGATCTCAGAACTCCCGGTTAGTGCCGCCTGAGAGTCCCGACAGTTGCATGTAAGGGTATATGACTTTCCGAAGCCGCTTCAGTCGAGCCGCCTGTCTTTTAGCACGGCGTCGACTAATGTAGCTCATCTGGTCAGGGTATAATACAACTGGGGCGGTTTCAAGTTGACAGCCTCGAGCCGCTTCAACTCTCGTGTCTCTAGAGCCGTAGTACTAACTCTTTTCCTTCTTACTCCTTGGACCTTGTCAATAGCATAGTTATTCTTAACCGAAGAGACTCAGACCGCGTCACTATTGCCGTTTATTATCGCGAAAAGTGAACTTATATTCGCTAAAACTGACGCGGTCGTATCATCTCCCCCAAACTAGCTTTCGACTGTCCTCAGTCGGAGTGAATAGAGCCGCCTGAGTAGTTCCTCCAATTCTAAGTTATCCTCAGCCTAAGTTTAGCCAGTCCCAGAAGGGAGGAAGCCCTACTAGACCTCCGATGCCGCTTTTCCCTTAGCGCCACAGATTCACTTCCGCTAACTCAGATCCGTTGACCTCCGTTATTCACCCGAGCCGTTGCTTCTTCGAAGAAGTCCGGAATCCATGATTTTCAGGGACCGAGGACGTTGCCACCAATTAAGGTTATGCTAGTTCCTGTCCTGTCACGATCACTGTTTTTCCAAGCTGCGCGTCGTCATTGATTCCACTGTTCGGGTTTATCGAAGCCGCTTCAAGGTTTACAGCCTTCCTAGGCTCATGTTTAAGCGCGCTTCTCATCCACTTAAGCTCCCAAGAGCTGGCGGGAAGACATTTGCCTAAGTCTTTCCAAGTTCTCGAGCCATTCCTTGGCACAGAACTTTCTAGCAATCGACAAGGTCACACCGCTCCTTAGCAGTATAAGAGGTGACGCCGTTTGAAGAGGGAAGTCCCAACCAACTCCTCTAACAATGTCCGCTCTCCCCTCCTCATCGAAACACGCCTACGGAACTCGGGGAAAAGACGACCCTTGGGCGTCCCAACCGACTCTGGAGGTGTATCCTGCCTTGGGCAGCGTTTTTAACTCCTTGAAGCCGGCCCTGGCTAGGACCACCCCACTCCCGACCGATCCTGCCATCCGCCTCAGGCTGGCACAGTTGATTGTCAATGGGAACGATAAGTTGGTAAGTCCCGTTTCTCTCCTTCCGAGCTCGAGCGCTTGCTAATCCTTGTTTGTTTCCTAGTGTGCCGCCGCCGGAGATAGTCGTGTCGCCGCCAACGACGACTTTCTGAGCTTCCGGCACGCGTTGTCGCACTTGCTTCACGAGTTGCACCCCGCAACTTATGACACATATCGGTGGAAGTGGGACTGGCTGACGAACGTGCCGTATACACAGCCGTTCTTTGGTTTCCAGGACTCTTCGTCGAGTATGATCCCTCCTGCAGCCGTGCCACCACCTCCCCCAGTAAGTTCCCAAGCCCATATCATAGTGGAGAGTGGCTGACTCCTTTCACTTGTAGCCTCCCCCACCGCCTAAGATGACCGCGCCGCCCCAAGCCCCTCCAGTTGCGGGTCCTAGCACCCAAACGCGTCCACCTCCAAGTGTTCCTCCTCGTGCCGTTCCAGACACGAGGCCGCCTCAAGATCCCAGTCGAATGGAAGGTCTGTACCGTCTCCCCACACCTGTGAGTGCCGACTCTGACTCCCATCCTTTCGGTGTGGTACCGGGCTGGAATCCCCAACTTCCAACCTATCTCGTTGAAAATTGGTCTCGAGAAGTTGCGGGCCAAGTAACGAAGCCGCCTCACGGCGCCGTTGGGAAGGTGGAGAAGACTGCCGATCCCCAACCACCTACCGAATCCGAAGAAGAAGTCCCTCGCCCCCGAAAAGTTCTCGTCAAAAGGAAGCTCGGCAAGAAGGAGAAACCGTCCCGACCCCTGTACTGGCTGCACCAAGACGAGCAGCCCCTGCCTCCTCACCTACCTGGTCAAGAGACGAGCGTCGACGACCACGGATGCCAGCTGCCCTGCCCCAACTCGTTCCGGGAATACCTTCTCCCTGACGAGCAACGAAGCTTCTCGGTTTCAGCCCGTCCCAAGTCTGTCCTCGCGCCGTCTCACTTGCTCCCGCCTTTCGGTCTGAAGCCGCGTTCGGACATCAAACGCAAGCAGAAGAGCGATTCCCATCCGAAGGTGAAGCCGCCTCAGCGCCTCCCTGTCTATGGGAAAGGGCCTCTCTTCCAGCAGGGCCACCTGCTTGCTGAGTTGCAGGCCCCTTTGCTAGAGGGCTATGCTCCCCCCGACTGGGTAAGTACTCTTATTCCCTGATAACCAGCTTTCTTCACTGATTCCCTGTGTTTCTAGGTTCGTCCTCCCTGTGGAAGCTGCGCCGCATCCGGTATCAAGTGCACCGGTGGCGACTTCCTTCATGGAGTCCGTTGCGACAACTGCAACGACCAGAAGAAGCCTTGCGGTTTCGACCTCTCGATTCCGCGCATGACGAGTCTTTCGGCCCTCTCTGCCGCTGCTGACGCCGCTCCAGAAAGTAAGTCCTTATGTTTCCTATTTTCCCTAAGTGTCCTAACCTATGTTTTACAGGAATTTCCTCCCTCATCGTTGACTCGCTGATGCTGCGAGGAATGACGAGAGTCGCGTTCGCCTTGGCCGAAGACCAGTACAAGTTGCTGGAGGCTAAGATGGGTACGCTCTCGCTCATTCTGAGCAGAGTTTACAGTGACGAGGGTGACGCCGGCCTTCGTCGATACTTCCACAACATCGAGGCACTCCAACACCTACTGGAGTTCTCGCGGCACGTCCCTCTCGACACCCCGATGCTCTATCCTCTTCGCCGCCCCCTCACCCCGTCAACCCTCTCATTGGCGCCGCTTCTCGCTATCCCGCTCCTCCTCCCAACCTCTCTACCAAGGAGAAGCGCCAGTGGAGGAAGCTTGTGAAACGGTCGGAGGAGCCTCGAAAGAAGCGACGAACGGACTGATGGCGGACTTTGAACATTTTCCTGTAGATACGCGATCCCTTAGCATACCTTGCCCTGTAAATTCCCTTGTCCCCACTCATAACTGTTGGTGCCAGTTATGAAGTGAGTATTCTAGCACCTAATATACTCTTGTAGTCCTGCTTATGACAGTCCGAAGCCTCCTGAGTTAAGAGATTCTCTAAGTTTTCCTTAGATCCCTAAGCTGCATTTTCTGAGTCGAGGCGCCATTCCTTGGCTCCTTTTTGACTAAGTTTTGCTTACTTTTGAGACCAAAACNTTTCGCGAAAATTTCTCTAAGTCTCAGTATGACATCTTTAGTCCTCGTAAGGACTCCACCTCTCCCCCAAACTAAAACTTCAGCCGTCCCCGGCTTCGTTCGGATAGGAGAAGTTCAGGCCGATCGTCCCTCACACGGCGTCATGTTGGAGCCGTGCCAGACAACTACGAGAGTATTTAAACCAGCCTAAGTTGAAGACGACGTCCAAGCCGCTTCGTTCCATCCTAGTAACCCTATTCTGCCAATCACCATGCCTGAGACCATGAACACCGAAAACCTCGTTCCCTTCTGGCAGAGTCAGCTCCTCGATCTCACCAACCGTCTCCCAGTTACTGGGGGTCCTGTCTCCCAAGCGGAACTAGAGAAGTGCACTTCTGCCTTCAAAGTGCTTGTTTCCGACGGCGTGAGTGTTTATTCGAAGGCGCACCATCCACCTCACTGACCTATTGTTTTAGTGTCAGATTATCGAGAACACGCCGACATTCAAGGACAAACCCAAGGTCGTAAACGTTATGATTGCTCAAGACAATCACCTCGGGCTACTGCACAACTACGTACGCCGGCACAACCTCAACAACAAGTTCCCGAGGCCACTCCGGGACACTCTCCAGAGCCTTATTGTCGATGGTATAGCTGCTTGTGCAGGCCATGTAAGTCCTTTGTTAGCCATAAACCTATGACCATCCTAGTTAACTTCTGATCCCCTTCTCCACAGCGCCTTAACCCTTGGACTGCCCAGAGGGATGTGATCAGGGACAGCGGTAGTAGTATTCCCGCTAAACGCCCCGTATGTTCACCCCGGCCGTGTCCCCCAAACTACAGATCTGACCCCTGCTACGCCGTTCTAGGCCAGCACTTGGGGTCCTGCAATTGGACACAGCAGCCGCTTCAGTCACGCCGTTTCCGAAGGTTCGTATCCTAATTTATGTACCCTAGAACAACTCCTAACTGTGCTCTACCTAGGTACCGACCCTAGCGACAGTGCAGTTGTCCAGGAGGCTATCCGCGTCCTTCAGCACTCAGACGGCAACGTCTTTCGGACTGATGATACGGACACCTTCTTCCAACTTGCCACACTTAAGGCCACCCTGGCGCGTCAGGACGCTGAGCTCCGTGCTCATTTGCTAGTCCGTCAGGCCACCGCCGTTCGTGTCAACGAACTGCGCGAGCAGATGGAGCGGCACGAGCACCGCCGCCTCCGCGATTTCCGTCGTCCCCCTTCCCCAGGTGTCGCCGCTTCAACTCGCACCCACGACGCCTCAGTCCCGACGACTAGGGATTACGCCGTTCCAGCTTCCTCCAGCAAGAAGNTCCGTGAAGGAGTGGAAGGAGGGAAAGGAAAAGGAGAAGACTCCGAAGGTTCAGGCCGCCCTGACCAAGCCGTCCGAGGCTGCCGCCGAGACGTCCACCTCCAAGTCTCCTACGAAAGGAAAGGAAGCCGCTCCAAAGACGAAGACGAAGCCTACCAAAGAAGCCGCCGCTCCGGAAGTCAAAGAGAAACCGAAGACTCGCGCCGCTTCTCAAGCCGAAGGTTCGAAGACGAAGGGCAAACGTCGCGCCGCTCCGAAATCGAAAGAAACCATTTCCGAGGAAGAGGGAGAGGAAGGAGAATCCGTTGAGAAGGATGAGGATGTGGAGATGCAAGAGGTTGATGCCGAAGGAGAAGAGGTAGACGAGGACATCCCCATCGACCAACAAGATGAAGAGGACGAGGATTCCGATTAGCTCGCCTGTTTCCCGTTCAGTCTTCTTCTTTAGTAGCCTTGTCAGACAGCTTTAACCTAGGCATGCCTTCAAAATTATAGTCCACGTATGGTTCGTTCCCATCTTCTGTAGAGTTCGCCAAATCCTGTATTGTAGCTTCATCCAAATCGAAACCACTGTCATTGCCAATTTCCACTTGTATGGATTTCCTCGGATGATAGGGAATTACCCTAAACGCTCCGACCTTACTGTGATATACCGAACCGTCCAACTCTGCCAAGATATACGCACCGCCCTTGTTTCGGGTGACCACTACCATGGGTCCCAGGTAACGCGGTGATGAGATCGGTGCTGCCGAGCTCGAAACACAACACACCAAACTACACACAACCTAAGTCACAGGCAGTGCGAAGCGAAGCGTCGTGAGAGTAAGGCCGCACGAAGTCAAGTGCGAGTAAGTGGGGGTTATAGAGTGAATTAAGAATACTTGGTATCCGAGTTCTCTCTTATTAAACTTCCACAAAATACTAAGGTACCCTGATGTACACCTAGCTAGAGTTCCAAGTCTCAAAGTAGTCACTCCTTATGACTGGTTGAGTTCCTAAGTTCCAAGTTGCAAGATAGTTCACACCGAGTGAAACATTGAGCAGAAAAACTGATAGATTCGCAGATAAACGCAAAGTAAGATAAAAACAACAATGATACGATGATGCCGTACTCGAGAGTAGCTACCGTGTATATATACTATCTCGAGCCGTGTAAAAATAGACAAACGGATACATGTGATAGATAAGCAAGTTTTAAAATAGAGAGAGTCCAAGCAATAGATAGAAAAAACAGAACCGGGTATTGGTAGAGGCCGTGCCAAGACTGTAGCCGCGCGAGTCAGGCGCGCGCTTAGAGGCCAAATTTAGATCACCGTTTCCTTTTTGGTGATGCCGCGTGAGATGCCGACGGATGATCGAGGGTGGACGGGTATCCTTTCTCCACATTCCCTTCCCTCGTAGTCATGCCTAAGCCACTCGGATATGTGCCGTGTCCTTATCGTGAGTCCCTGGTTCCGTTATCCCGATGCCAACGGCCGGTCTGGTCATTTCTCTTGACTCAGGACTCAAGCCGCGTTGGTTCCTCGCGCCGCGTCGGAGTTTGACACTCTAGCCGCGCCATCAACTGTGGACTTCGTCGTTTCGAAAGTCCCACTCAAGCCGCTCTAGCACTTGTACTCGATGAATGTGAAGCCGCCTGATCTCAGAACTCCCGGTTAGTGCCGCCTGAGAGTCCCGACAGTTGCGTGTAAGGGTATATGACTTTCCTAAGCCGCTTCAGTCGAGCCGCCTGTCTTTTAGCACGGCGTCAACTAATGTAGCTCATCTGGTCAGGGTATAATACAACTGGGGTGGTTTCAAGCTGACAGCCTCGAGCCGCTTCAACTCTCGTGTCCCTAGAGCCGTAGTACTAACTCTTTTCCCTCTTACTCCTTGGACCTTGTCAATAGCATAGTTATTCTTAACCGAAGAGACTCAGACCGCGTCACTATTGCCGTTTATTATCGCGAAAAGTGAACTTATATTCGCTAAAACTGACGCGGTCGTATCACCGCGTCGTTCATGAGCCATCGAGGGGTAATGGAGCCTGGCCTTGCCTTCTCAGCCGCCAAGATTTGACTCCTTCCGCACCTCCGAGCATGCTCGAATTCGGCAGCCGAGACTTGAACACCCTCACGGTTTACAGCCCATGCAGGGACATGGACTCTCTTCCCACCTTCTAAGACCGAGACTGAGGGCGTCGAAACTCCACTGTTGTTAGAGGAAGTATAGTGTTCCTCATCCCAGTACAGTGCTCGAGCCTCGTCTTCATCAGTTGGTTGCTGTGGGAGGTTGAGCATGGCAAGGCGCGTCGTCCAGTGAGCCTCAGTCGCAGTGCCAGAACCAACCGATTTGAGATTGGTAGCCGTAGCCTTGAGCTCTGCAGCAGTGCTCTCCAGGGATTTCAAACAGGAAGAAAGCTTCAATGCGAAGCCATTCTCCCTTTTCTCTGCCTTTCTGTAGGGCGATTAAACAAAAAAGAGTGTTGGCGAGGTTAAATGCAACATACTTGAGCAACTTCACTTCCTTTTCCAATTCAGCAATACGCTTTTCAATCATTTGATTCCGGGCGTGTAGGGCCTGACTCTTTTGGTTCAGAGTCTGATAGGCCTGGTTCCCAGAATCCAAGAGCTTGGTGGCATCTGCTTCACGGGTAATGCGGAGCTCAAGGTTATCTGCAGCTGACATTGCTTTGTATAGCATTCAGTGACGTTGTCAGCCCCTGAGATGCTACCAGCACTCACCTGTTGCTCCATTGGAACGCCCTGATGGGTTACTATGCCCGGCGTGATAGGCGCTGCCTCGATGGAGAGTCGGTGATACCTCGGCAAGCGTGAACCCGCCATTGCTGGATCCGAGATTGCTGAGGTCTGACGAGACATCATACGAGAAGTCAGCTTCCATTCGAGAAAAAGAGTCGTCCGACATAGTAGATGTGGGGAGGAGCGATGTGGGGAAGAGCAAAGGACGTCGCGCAAGCCCACTCCAAAATGTTCGAAAACCCTAACCCAAGTCTTGGACTATGCAATCGCACACAAGTCAAAAACGCAGCACTTCACCTCCCACCTCCTCATCCATTTTGACGTGCATCCTCATTTGTTTTGACAAGAAAAAAATGATTTAACTATCTTCTCCATTCTCCTCTGCATCTGCATTGATATCATACAGGTTTGTTGTAGATTCAGTCAAAACAGACAGTGCTCGCCCAAAGTCCTCGATCATAAAGAATTTATCATCTGAGAGTAGTTTATTGCCCCCATGCATAAGAGGAAACGGAAGGAGAGATATGACTGCCTGAATTGATGATACCTCAGTAACGATAAGGTTCTCCCCTGATTTGAAATTGCAAACACGGAGCGCTCCACTTGACTTCTCGAGGATTGTTGCATCTAATAGACTTGCCATTGAAATCGTAGCAAGGTGATGCAGCTGCTCCTCTTCGGAAAGCCTAGTTGTGAAATAGTACATCACTTCGCCAACGCGAACGGTACCTTGATGCTCGAACTTGAAGAAATGAATCAATCAGAAAGGCGGAACCGTAATAATGATGATAGACTCACTTTGACCATGCGGGTGATGCGCATCGGTGCGTCTTGACTCCGTTTGCCCTCCTGAAAGGCAGACCGGGCAATGTCACCGGTTGGAAGCTGGAGGCGTCCCCATTTCTTCAAACACATTTGCATTCTTGTGAAGGGAAAATCAACAGCCTTGCGATTGAAGAAATCCTCCAGAGCTGTGAACTCGTCTTCTGGAATAACTCGACCATTCTTCGACTGATCTCTTGGCCAAAGGATGCAGTATCCATTTCCAGCCGGGGACCGAGGATATCGGGGTGAAGGTGGTGAAAGATGACCATCTTCAGTGAGAATGAGGGCCTTCACTGCATTCACCTGCGCTCGGCGAATTGCACGTTGAGCAGCATTCCCAGCCGCGGTTGTGTGCTGCTTCATTTCTTCGACAATATTACCGATTGTCCTCTCCATCGTATACTGACTAATGAGACCATGCGGGCCGATTCGAAGAGTCGAGGAAGGGATATGTATGATGTTGTGAATGCAGGGTCGAACAAAATGGATCCGGCTGGCCTTCCGTTGCACGAACTTCGTCTCGAACTCAAGGGCAAATTCAAGCACAAGCACTTGTGCATGCTCAATCTGCTCCCGAGTGAGACGTCGTTGCAGAACAATTTTGACCATGGCACAGAGCTTGCAAAAGGTTGTCCAGTAAGTCTCGGGGAGAACATTGTAGAGGATAGCCGGCAGTAAGTCATATATGTAGATGAGAAACTCTTGAGCGCGATAGCCACTATTGAGAAACTCGACGGGATTTGTTGGAACGTGGTCGAACCCAGCCGCAAAGAATGGTCGCCAGAGAGCAATGATGTCACCGTGGCGGGTCCATATATCGTCGGTGAGCACAGCAAAGTCCCAGGTATCGGAATCATCATCTAGCTCGCAGGAGATGGTACCTCGAAATACGTCAAGAATGATGTCCGGGATGTTGAGCCCAAGCAAATGCATCACATCGCTCGGGAACATCGCTGGCATGGGAGGATAGATGTGCATTCCTGAGAAGATGGAGGGTTTGGCAATCCCGGTATCTCGGCGGAACCGCAGGTATTGGGCAGTGTTCCGGGCAGACAAAACAATGTCAAGTCGACGATTGTACTGTGCCTGCGTGTGACCCGGAGTCTGGTGGTGATGGAGATGGTTGAGAACATCGATGTCAGGGTGGGATGAGCCCGGAACCAGATGACCCTCTGGCTTCAAGAGCGCAGGGTAGTATGCCTTGGCATGGTCGGAGCTTCGACGGCTGAGCATGTTGCAAAATTCTCGACACCCTTGGTAGCCCTTATAGCCCACAAATCCGCTGAAGTGCACCATTGCGGGTCCATCAGCAGTGGCAAATACAACGATTGGCTTCGAGAGAAAAATGCGAGGGTTGGAAGCGTCCCAGACCTTGAATCCATCCTTCTGGAGACTGGATACATGAGCGAGGCCAGGAAATAGGAACGAGTCAAGGTTTTTGGGGGCGTTGGGACCAGGGATAACTGCGCCAGGAATAACATACTGCTTTTTGTACCGCAGGTCTGGTGCGAGATCCATGAGGACCCAGATGTAAATCCAGCAGTCCGATTCACGCTGTCGATAAAGCTGAGCACCATCAATGGAGATCATGAGAACGGTGTCCTCCAAGCCAATGATCCCGCTGAGAACCGACCGAAGGTAATCTTCTCCGGATGTGATGTCGTCGGTTTCTGTGACGTAAATAGTCCCGTCAGGAGTGACAAATTTGTTGAGATTTTCAAGGGTTTTTTGTCGTCGATAGGTCATGTTCTTTGCGCTGGTTGGATTTCGCCACAACACCTGGATGGTTGGACCAATCGGGAGGGTATAGAATTTTTGCCGAGGCATTTGTTTACCTCTCGAGCTGGTCGTATACCGGGCCTCGCCACACTCGGGGCAGACTTCGTGATCTTGGAACTGTGAGGTATAGGTGACGCATGAATTGACACACATATCGGAAATAATTGGCGTGACCCTGCTGAATTCCTGGACTTTCTTCCGGATTTGCTCAAACGAAAGCATTTTTGACTCGGGCCATCGCTTT
Organism: Candolleomyces aberdarensis; assembly: GCA_004126415.1. Classification (NCBI taxonomy): domain Eukaryota; kingdom Fungi; phylum Basidiomycota; class Agaricomycetes; order Agaricales; family Psathyrellaceae; genus Candolleomyces; species Candolleomyces aberdarensis. The sequence goes on from SDEE01000745.1 coordinate 10,279, forward strand.
AGAATGATGGTACGGACGCTCCGGTAAACGTCTTCTGATGCATTGGCAATTGCGAGGTAGGTGTTCAAAGAGAGCTCGATATCGGGGTCATCAAGGTCAAAAATTTCCTCAATGGGCTGGAGAATAGCTTCTTGAAGGTCTTTAGGGAAAATCGAGTCTGTAATGCGAGCATTCTTGATGTCCTGAATGAATTTGAGGGAGGACTGAAGGCTTTCCACTGTGCACACAGCTTTTAGAGGCGTAGCAATAAGAGATTGAAATAGTGCTCACATGTTGCTTCTCGCAGCTCTGGGTCGTTCTCCCTGTCCTCCAAATTGTCTTGAAGATCGTTCTGAGCGCCATCCGCAGGTTGCTGTGATCCAGCATGACCTTCATGTGCAGCATTGGCCGGATTAGGTGGGTAGTATGGCTGTGGAGGCACCGGCTCTTCTGCAAGCGGACCCTGGTCGTTAAATGGAGGAGACGACGACCTGTTACTGCCTGGAGGCTATCAGAGACCTTATCAGCTCCTCAGTCACAAAGCGGCGTGAATTGGTGCTCACCGGAGGGTCAGGCTGAGGGATGGCTCCATTGTCATGTTGAGGTGGCTCAGGTGCCGGCAAAGCGTCGGAACGTCCATCCAAAGGACCCGGTGCATTATGGGCACCTGTCCGGGGTCGCTTTCGGCGCCGAGAGTGGTCGGTCCTGTCCGTTTCAGGGTTATGCCGGAAATACGAGGACTTGCTAACCTTGGTCATCCGAGAGAGGCATTGGTCGGCGCAATCGCACCACCACAGCCAGATATTTTTCTCTGGATGGAAGTGTTGTCCTGGCTTATCCGGTGCATGCGGATCTGCAACGTAGGGCCGTCTAGGAGCCATCGCTGCAACCAGAGCTTGCCCAAGGGCCGGAACGGGGAACGCCTGTGTCGGGAGCCAGAAACAACTTACTGTAGCCCAAGTACTTTCTCCATGCAATATTGTTTGTAGAAATCAGTAGGAAAGTGGTGTTATTGAGTATTGGAGATATTGGATAGGTATATTACATGGGATGGTGGAGATTGCACGATAGACCATGATGGTAGTGTAGAAAGAAAATCGGCGATGAAATTTTCATGATGGGCCACGATCGGTCACTGTCTCACCGATGGGTCACGATTGGCCATCATGGGTCCAGACGGGGTTCTCACTGGGGGTTAATAACTGGGATAAGTAACACATTTAAATAAATATCAAAATTTTCACCGTACCCTAGCATGCATGGCAGGTCGAATGAGACCCCGACGACCAACACAAGGCCACACAACACGATTGAGCACGGGAAGTTGAACACTTGGTATGTTTTTAATCCAATTTCTGTCGCTGTAACTAGGGTTGACTGGCTATTCTAAGCTGAGCTTTAAGCTTCAAACTTCAATGCCTTCGACGGATCCAACGGCGGGAAATCCCATCGTACAAGGGACAACTCTGGATACCCCTCGACTTTGTCTCCCAACAACGGCTCAAGCAGCACCATGATCTCCCCTGCCGCCTCCGCATCCCGCGCCTCCAGCTTCTCCAAATCTCTCAGGGCAAATCTCCTCTCCTCAGCGGTCAATGGCCTCTCCCTCTCTTTCATAATCGCCTCTGCGACCTTGCCCTGCAACTGGCCCCCTTCAACCCTCTCATCCGAGAAAGCGACCATATTACCCCTCCTCACAACCAAAACCCGGTCGACAAAGTCCACCTCGTCGATCCACTCCGCCACGCTCATAAGCCCCTGGTAAGAATCGTCATGAATCTTCACCGGCTTGAGCCGTTTAGGCAGATTCTTGCTCGCAGCCTCCCGCAGCTTCTCGTGAAAACGATGCAAGATGCCCAACCTGCTCAGCGCCGCAGGGACCGCCATCACGACCACTTCGACCCGGTACTCCGCTCTGCCCAGCATGCGCATCAGCTCCCGAAAGTCGTCTAGATGTCGGCAGGCGCTCTCGAAGAGCACGTCTAGCTTCCGAGAGATTGCCTCGGCAGCGGCCATGATGAGCCACTTCCGTGCATCTGGGTTTGTGGCGGGTCCCGTATTTGCAGGGGTGTCGGAGGCTAGCAGGGAGAGGTATGCTGGATGGTAGGCTTTGTAAGCGTCGGCGATCAGGTGCGCGGGTCGGTGGATGCGAGTCATGGCAGAGAGGACGGCGGGCGCAGTACTGCTTTTGCCGGCGCCAGTTTGACCAACGATGACGACGGCAAGGGGCCGGCCCTGGCGCGGGATCAGGGTCGGGGGCAGGTCTGCGGGGAGGATTTCGGTGGTAAAGATGCGGCGGGACTCCGACTCCGGGAGGATATGGTGGGAGAGGTCTGGTGGAGGGGGCATTTTGGCGGTTTGGAGTTATTCCTACACGCTGAGCAGGATGTGGGCCCGGGAATAGAGGACAATCTCGAAAGTATTAGGGGCGGAGAGGAAAAGCAGCAGTTCCTGTAAATGGTGATAAGATCGGTTCTATTCGGCATTTGTCTCCTTTGCAGATCAAATACCGTACTATCAGGCTTGTTCAACACAACAATTCAACAGGTTATACCATTCTAACCTCTTTGGGCTCAACCTCTTCAATGTCACTGGGAGTACGAAGGCGAGGCCTAACCCGATTACGCTGGGAAACAAGGGTGACGCCATTTATGGCAGTACGATAGGAAGACCGGATTCAATTTGTGAACTGCGGGATCTCATTCGAGTGGCGCATCTACATCTCAACCCGCCTCCCTCCCTTCACCCGTCCCGCCTATCTTCGGTCCTGAATCACAGGCGTTTGTGGTTAGTCCCAGTACTTCCCGTCGAGGTGCCCGGAACAGTCCGAAGATTTCGCGTATCTCGGAGAATTTTTCGTGTTGTCCAACGCTCGATACCTGGCAGAACCTCCAAGTATCCTACTTCCGCCGACGGGTCATAGGCTGGGCTCCCTCAGCTGTTGACGAGCTTCTTGAATGTCGTTCGTCGAATCTGTTTTGCTTCCTCTTCCCAGCATCTCAGCAGCTCGAGAGCCTTCACCTCGACATTGTAAGGAATTCATAATATGGGTCTACACCCCGATATCCTCCCTTGTCTGAGGGGGAGTCGTCGCTGCCAAAGACTCGGACGTGCTCAACGCCGTCTTAGGATGTAGCCTCAGCAACGGGGAGGGTTGAAGTCCGTCCTCTAGAGGTTGTGAAGGGCTTCAAGCTTTCTGGTATTCACGCGATGGTAGACCGGGAACGGGTCAATCACGAACCATTGCGCCACTTGAAGGAACATTCGAGAAACTCTTCATCGTGTCGAACTTGGCTGATTCAGGTCGCGCCTCACCCATCCAAAGCCAACGCCATCCCAAGCTAACAATCCCAAATCAGCTCTGGAGTTTCTGTTGAACTGACGTCTATCGAATCTATCCTACTACATACATGCTTATCCTACGATTTAACGTGCTCTTGTTCGGCAGCGCCAGCTATCGCTAGCCGGACAACTGCCTACAAGCCCGAGGCCCACGACAAGGGAGCACGAGGAAGGAAGCGCACTAAGCGCCTCCCACCCACCTCGGGGAAAGAGTCGGTAGTCATCGGGTTGAACGGCAGGAAGCTTGGCTATATCTACACCCGCAGGCGAGATAGACATGTCAGTTTGCGCATGCACCGTCCCCTCACACTCAACTCAGTACTCAGGTCTACATGCATTGCGACTACTGGTACGACGGTTTTCATTTTTTAACGTGCTCTTGGTCGGCGTCGCCAGCGATTGCGGACGACTACCTACAAGCCCGAGGCCCACGACAAGGGAGCACGAGGAAGGAAGCGCCTTTTTAAGGGCAACTTCCCACCCACCTCGGGGAAGAGTTGGTGGTCATCGGATTGAACGGCAGGAAGCTTGGCTATATCTACCCCCAAAGGCGAGGTAGACATGTCAGTTTGCGCATGCACCGTCTCCTCACACTCAACTCAGGTCTGCTCTTTGGCTGGGACCTGTTTGAGACCGGGTGGTCACAGGGAAACGGCAGGAAGCTTGGCTATATCTACCCCCGCAGGCGGGATAGACATGTCAGTTTGCGCATGCGCCGCCCCCTACACCCGACTCGGTAGTACACATTGGCACTACTGTTTAACGTGCTCTTGGTCGGCGTCGCCAGCGATTGCCGACGACGACCTCAAGCCCGAGGCCCACGACAAGGGAGCACGAGGAAGGAAGCGCCTTTAAGGGCAGCTCCCCACCCACCTCGGGGAACTATCTACGCCCGATTCCAACTCGGGTCTACTCTACGACTACTACGGCAACTATGGCTACTACCACGACGACTATAAAGGTATAACATAAATATAAAAGTAATCGACGGATTGGCAGCGTGCGTCTGTTCACCCACGAAGCACCCTACACCCCCAAACCCAGACAGACTTCGGAGACGCGACAAGGATGCTGGATGACACCAACACCTACCGCGTAGGCTCGACGCGTCTGAGGCGCTGTCAAAACGCGAGGGTTCAGTCAGTATTGGGCTCAAGTACGACAAGCGCGTGCGCACCTTGCACCGTCTCCACTGTCCAGCAAGGGTGACGGACAACGTCGACGTCTGCCGCCTAGTGACGACAGGGGTCGACGCGTCGGGGGTGCNGGGGCTGTCAAAAGGCGAGGGCGCTGTTAGTATTGAGCTTGAACACGACGAGCTCGGGGAAGGTATGCGAACCTTGCAACGACCGTCTCCGCCGTAGGAGTAAGAGCGCTACTGGGATGGCGGTTGGCTCTCTCGCGGAGAACCAGGCGACCAATAGTAGGCAGTGGGCAGGAGCCGGAGAACGCAGAAGACAAGGGAGAACTNGAGATAGGGAAAATCGTAGGATGAGGAACGGCTTTTATGGGCGAGAGAGAGGCTGACGGTGAGCCAGAAATAGAGTCAAAACCACGCCCGCAAGCCAGAGGCGAAGGAAAGGGTCAGCCAAAGTTTGCTATTTTTATGACGTCGGTCAGCCTCGATTGGAGAAGGGGCTTGCAGCCCTGAGGCGTTGAAGTTCTGCTGTCGTTTAGTGGGGCTTTCAAAATCACCTTCAAGCAATGCACGCTTGTTACCTTCTAGACGTTCACCCGTACTTTTTCCAGCGTGCAATTGCGTTCGAACCCACGATAACTATGAATAGAGGGAATTCGTCCTCCGCTTCGCCTGTGGATCGAATTTCGATCGATCTTTTCAATTAGCCTTACGAGCTTGCCCGCAAGAGTGAGTATCGCACAGAGGGTGCCGAGTCTAGTTAGATTAATGTAGGTATCTCCCGCTCCAGGACAGTTGGTCTCGATCACCTACAGAATTAGCTTGTCGGCCGATGACCAAAGTGCACATCGTCAGACGACGACATTGACAGACGCCCATCGCCTGGATCCTGGCCGCTAATTGGCTGAATTAGTGGCACGAGACCAAGAATTAGGTGCTTCGCCCAGGCACCAATGTGATTGGACAAAAGTGTTCACAGCCTGTCATCTCCGTGCCAAGAGAACACATATCGAGGTGCCAAGCTCAATTTGACGAACGTTTGATCCAAATGCTGCTGAAGAAGGAAAGTGGCTTCTCTCTTTCCGCGCTATAAAAAACGATGCACACGACCAAAAATGTCTGCTCTTCTCAGCTGAAAAGCCCATTCCTCCCCGCTCCCCACCCGCCTTCGTCCTCACGATGCCTGTCCAGCACCAGTGGGACTACCTCTTTGCCATTGGCACCATCTTCGCCGCCCTCGATGCCTTCATGATCGGCGCGAACGATGTCGCCAACAGCTTCGCCAGTAAGCTCATCGACCTAGTCGTGTCCACCCGTCCATCCATATTCATTTTTGCCTTTCAGCCTCCGTGTCTTCCAAGTCCCTGAGCTTGAAGCAGGCAGTTCTTGCTGCTGCAGTCATGGAGTTCTTGGGGGCGGTCCTTGTCGGTGCCCGTGTTACCTCCACCATCAAGGATGGCATTATCGCTGCAACCTCTTTCCAAGGCAATGCTGGTGTTCAGCTTTTGGCATTCACCTGCGCCATCGTCGCCTCTTCTAGTAAGTTCTATCCGGTGATCGTGTCAATTTTTTCTTATCTTTACATTTTTTGATCAATAGCATGGCTCACCATTGCCACCCGTCTCTCCTGGCCCGTTTCTACCACCTACTCCATCGTATCCTCCATCATCGGTGTCGGCATTGCTACCGGTGGTTGGGATACTCCTCAATGGGGTTGGAATGGCGGAAAGGGTCTTGCTACCATCTTCGCTGGATTTGGCATCGGTTCGTCCTTTCAAAGTTATGTGTTTTGCCGCCGCGCTCACCTAATTGTAGCTCCCGGTATTGCTGGTGGCTTTGGTATCGTCATCTACTCTCTGATCAAATATGGCGTTCTCGTTCGCGATGATCCTACCAAGTGGGGGTTGTACACTGCCCCCCTCGTCTTCTTCCTTGTTGGTGCTGTCCTTACCATGGCCATCATCTACAAGGGCTCCCCCAGCTTGGGCCTCAAGGATCTTCCTTCCAGCACCGTGGCCGCTGCCATTGTTGGCACCGCTGCTGTGATTGCTATCTTTTCCATTCTCTTCTGGCTCCCCTTCGTCCATGCAAGGGTCGTCAAGAAGGACCACAGTGAGTGGTGTTCACAACCACTGAGCCATTCATGTTGATCATGCCTTTAGCTATTCGATGGTACCACTTCTTCTTTGGACCTCTCCTCTGGAAGCGACCTGCCCCACAGGATGCCGGCGAGCATAGCTTCGTGCCCGACTATCATATTCGCCCAGAAAGTGACATTGACGCATCAGCCCCCGCTCCTAGTACGTATCTTTCTCGCCTTTTGAACGGACTGCGGTCTGAAGCGATGCCATAGCTGAAGAAAATACCGATTCGGAGAAGGGCGACGAGAAGGAGAAGATTTCCGAGATTCAGGAGACTCCTGTTGCCGCCCAGCCCAGTAACCTTGCTGACCAGGTAGAGGCTCACCCTATTGAAGGCCCCTGGATTCTCCCCAAAAACCTCTGGATTATTGCCCGCCACCGCGTTTTCCCCTTCATCGTCAAGGTTCTCACTCATGGTTCCAGTGTCGACATTCATGCCTTGCAATCTCGTAAGGGCAACAAAGACGCTGAGCGTATCGCCAGTATCCACGCTCGCGCTAGGCAATATCCCAACGACACCGAGCACCTCTATTCCTTCCTCCAAGTCTTCACTGCTTGCGTCGCCTCTTTCGCTCACGGTGCCAACGATGTCTCCAACGCCATCGGGCCCTTCTCCGTCATCTTCCACGTATGGCATACTGGTGAAATCTCTGGCGCCAGGACCCCCGTCCCTATTTGGGCGTTGGCATTCGGAGGCGGTATGCTTGTCCTTGGTCTTGCTACCTGTACGTTTTTCTTTCCTCTCCTTCACACGTGGAGCTCTTCTGACCATCTTCTACAGACGGCTACAACATCATGCGTGTCCTCGGTAACCGCATCACCCTCATGTCTCCTTCCCGTGGCTTCTCGATGGAGCTTGGCTCTTCGATTACCGTTATCCTTGCCGCTCAATACGGCATTCCCGTGTCGACTACTATGTGCATTGTCGGCTCCACCATTGGTGTATCGTTGTGCAATGGTGATTGGCGCGCGACCAACTGGCGCGCTATTGGTTGGATCTTCTTGGGTTGGGTTATGACCGTGCCCATCGCGGCTACCTTCTCTGGATGCCTCATGGGCATCCTGCTCAATGCTCCTCATCTGTAGATTTTTCATGTACCGTTACGAATGTATCGAGCCTTTGGGTAATTGGGTGTTTTTACGTCTTCACGCTTACTGCTACTGCACGTTTTCTTTATCTTCTATCCACTGTCCATAACCCTCCTCGTTTGATATTTGATATAAAACCCAATGTACTTTACTACAGGTGCTAGCCCTTAGAGATACAGTTTGATGTATCTTACAGTTTCTGTTATGATGTGTTTCCGTATTACGATCTTCTTTACACGAAAAATACAACATTGCATTTGCTAAAGCATGGCGAACGTCNGTGGCGCGCCACCGCTTGAATGTCGACGGATATGATCGACCCTTGCACTGCCGCTGGCATGAGTCGAGGTGTCAATGGAATCACTCTTTTCCTTATACTGCTTTCAACTACAACTATCTCTCAAATTCTCACCGGCGGCCTGGTAATTTGACGCTTCTTTACTTCGCATTTGCAGCCTCAAGCCACTTCTCCCTCATAGACCTTCTAAAGTCCATAAACTAAAGAATTTTGCCTTGCTTGTTCTCGTCGCAGGCCTTTATTATACGCGAGACGTTGGTTATCGCCGGTTCGCGTTTGGTTCGCGTCGCCTCACGCGTCCAAAGCCAACACCCACCCAGCCTAACAATCCCAGATAACGGAATTCTCACTTTCGCGTTTCGCCGTTCCGTCCGTGACGCTCTAGGTCCACTCTCTACGTCTACTAACGAACGCCCACAATCTCATCAGCAGCCCGAGTCGTCCTCAAGGAGGATAGGAAACTCTCAAAACTCCTCGCGCACCTCGACGCCAGCCCAGACTCAGCCTTGCCGTGTCAAAAGCCTTAAACTGACCTATGCGCTCCCGAACGACCACTTTGGTGTCGACAGAAAAGGAAGGTGCCAGACCTCAAGGTCCCTTGCCCTTACAGCTAACTAAGAAACGATAGAGCCAGTTGGCTCAAAATGCAACTTTCGATCTTTACGACAAGATGAGCATTGGTGATCCAGGGCGACCGTCGGCCCCGCTTGTTTTGTCACTCGAGGTGACCAAACCACGCGTCCCTTCTCTGGTCGACGACTCTCGTCTCTCTTGCGCGCTGAGCTCAGTCCAGCCTCGTTTCGGGTTTTATCGACGCCCGCCTTCACATGGCGTTCCGGGCCGTTGACTCCCAGGCAAAGTGCAAGGATCTCCTACATGATATTTCTTCCTCTCTACAACCACCGAGATCACCAGGGCTATCTTGTCAGTGCTCGAAGATGCGGGTAGCAGTAACCGTTTGATGTACTGCGGAATATGATGGACCCTTGCACTGGCATGAGTCGAGGACTCCTTTCCTTATATCTTGCAACTTCACCCATCTCTTGATTTCTAAGGACTAGTGCCCTCGAAATACCTCAAGATGACCCGTCTATCAGCTCTAGTGACGTCTTTGGCATTAGTGGCTTGTGCGCTGCCAGCAAGCGCCAAGTCTACCGACCTGACACTGGACAACTTCAAATCATCAGTTGCCAGCGGGCTCTGGTTCGTGAAGTACTGTGATCCTTACATCTCGTTCTGTCAAAGTCTTGCACCAACATGGGAGAAGCTGGTAACCGAGATGGAGACTGAATCGCCGAATGTACACCTTGTGGAGGTGAATTGCGTGTTGCGTCAAGGTGTGTGCCAGTGTGCTCAATTCAATGTGTTCAAGAAAACTAATCACCCATTTTCAATGCACTAGACCTCTGCTATGCGAACAAGATTAAATTCTACCCTAACCTACAAATGTATGAAGATGGCAAGATGGTCGAGCAATTCACGGGCCCACGAACGCTCGATCATTTCAAGACGTTTATCAGGAAACACGCCAAGAAGCACCAGAGGGATGAGGTCAAACCGGCGGTGGTGCCTCTAGCAATCAAACCCACGGGGGAGGGGCTTGTAGAGTCAAATCAACGCCCGTTAGTCGGAGGCGAAGGAAAGGCTAATTCGGTGTCGTCGGTCAGCCTGGATTGAAGGAGGGGTTCGCAGTTCTGAGGGCGTCAAGGTTCCATTGTCGTTTCATGGCGTTTTTGAAGTCTTTTTCGAATAGTGCTGGCTTGTTACTCTCTGGACATTCGCCCGTAACTTTTATAGCGTACAAGTGCGTTCGAACTATGAATAGAGGGATTTCGTCCCCGCTCCGCCTGTGGATCGAATTTCGATAGATCCTTCCAATTAGGCTTACTGGATTGGGTGTTTTTACGTCTTCACGCTTACTGCTACTGCAAATTTTCTTTATCCTCTATCCACTGTCCATGGCTTTCCTCGTTTGATATAAAACTCAATGTACTTTACTACATGTGGTAGCCCTTAGAGATACAGTTTGATGTATCTTATAGTTTCTGTTACGATGTGTTTCCGTATCACGATCTTCTTTACACGAAAAATACAACATCGCATTTGGGGTAGCTAAAGCATAGCAAACGTTGGTGGCGCGCCACCGCTTGAATATCGACGGATATGATCGACGCTGGCAGGCGTCACTGGAATCACACCTTTCCTGATACCGCTTCCAACTACACCCATCTCTTAATTTCCAAGGACTAGTGCCCTCGAAATACCTCAAGATGACCCCTCTCTCAGCTCTAGTGACGTCTTGGGCATTGGCAGCCTGTGCGCTGNCAACAAGCGCCGGGTCTACCGACCTGACACCGGACAACTTCAAACCATCAGTCGCCAGCGGGCTCTGGTTCGTGAAGTACTGTAGTCCTTACTCCGCGCACTGTCACAAACTTGCACCAACATGGGAGAAGCTGGTAACCGAGATGGAGACCGAATCGCCGAATGTACACCTTGCGCAGGTGAATTGCGTGTTGCACGGAGGTGTGTGCCGGTGTACTCAGCTCAATTCAATGTGTTCAAGAACATTAATAATCCATTCTCAATGCACTAGACCTCTGTAAAGCGAACGACATTAAAGGCTACCCTACACTACGAATGTATGAAGATGGCAAGATGCTCGAGCAATTCACGGGCGCACGAGCGCTTGATCGTCTCAAGACGTTTATCGGGAAACACGCCAAGAAGCACCAGGAAGAAGAGGTCAAACCGGCGGTGGAGCCTCCAGCAATCAACCCCACGGGAGAAGGGCTCGTAGAGTCGAAACAACGCCCGTTGGTCACAGACGTGTCGTCGGTCGGCCTGGATTGAAGGAGGGGCTCGCAGTTCCGAGCTTGTCGAGGTTCCATTGTCGTTTCATGGCGCTTTTGAAGTCTGTTTCGAGTAGTGCAGGCTTTTTACTGACAAATTGGACATTCGGCCGTAATTTCTACGGCGTGCACTTGGAGTAGAATTGACGATGTAGTTTCTCTGCCTGTGGATCGAATTTCGATTGATCTTTTCAATTAGGCTTACTAGGCTTGCCCGCGCACTGACTCCGAGCCAACGTGTAATGCCAACGAGCGTTGTGTTGAGAGGTAGTGGCCAGGAAATGGCAATCTATAGAGAGTGAGTATCGCACAGAAGGGACCGAGTCTAGTTAGGATATTCTAAGTATTCATCAATGCAACAAGGCTTTGTTGTTCAAAGCAATCCAAATCACCAGCGGCCCTTGTAATTTGACGCATCTTTACTTCGCCCCAAGCCATTTCTCCCTCGTGGGCCTACTAAAGTCCATAAACTAAGGAACCTTGCCGTGCTCGTTCTCGTTGCAGGCTTTTATTATACGCGAGACGTAGGTAATCATAGCGACAGGATGGGGTGAACTATAAATATATGTGTCTCAATTGCTAGTAAATACATGGTTTTGAGCGCTGGAATTTCAAGGATTCGTCAATCCTCAATTCCAGGAATAATCAGCCTCTGTCAATTACAGGTTATCTTGGTAGTCGATTTAGTGGTATTCTGTGTAAAGTCGTGCATAACTGAACAGGATTGACTAGAATGTCATTTTCAGAGCAATTCGAGGTCAATCTCATTTGATTTATGGGAATTTTACTGGGATGACCAGACCGCCAATTCTGGTCGGTAGCACTGTGTAGCACTAGTCTGAAACGTAGTCCAAATCGAGGTCCAAATCGAGGTCCGAATCGTGGTCCAAAGCCCAGGAGAAGTCACCGCAATCCGAGCCGGAATGCCTTTCATTCGATTTTCTTCGTCCACGAGCCCACCGCCATACATCACGCTCCCACTTATCAATGAACGAATTGATAACGACAGCAACGTCGGGCTTTCAGATTTCGAACCCAAACAAACAGCGTAAACAATGTCAGAGGCTGGCTCAAAGCAAGAAAGAAATTACTCACTTTCACACTGCTAGCAAATTGACGTAGAGAATCTACCCAAAAGTGAAAAAGGTCAAAATTCGACAGTCGAGGCAACAAGCTGCCGATTTTATGCCATCCGCCGTTCTGGGTGAAATCAACAACTTCTTCATCAATAGCAGGGCTATCCACAAGGCCAAAGATCGGCAGATAGTCGACGGCGCTCTTCAGAGAACGCCTATAAAGCACTGGGAGAGGGAGCTCCTCCCACTGGGCTGGCACTAAAAGAGAGGGTTATCTATAAGTCGAGGCAGTCAGAACAACTAGGAATTACGCACGAGAGTCAAAATCCAGTGGACATTCAGTGACATGTTGCATACAGCACTTTGCGAGGTGCACGTAAACGCGAGATTGTGGTACAAATAAGTCGTTTGCACGACTTTCTGCGTCCATGAAGTCGGAAAAGGATTTGTGGTACATACGAAGACGTAATTCGCCGGTGCTGTCCCTTTCAAGGGTCACCAGGGAACGTAGGTCTGATGTAAGACTTTCTTCGGCCCTGGCTTCTAGACCGAGCAGCGCAGAGAAGAGATCCGCTGGGGGCCGCAGGACGGTAGACCCATATTTGATCCCAGTGATATTGATTTGGTGTGCCCTGAAAAGCAAAAGAAAATCGCGTCCATGGTGGGTATCGACAGCTTCGTACGCGTGCTTTGCAGCCGACAAAATGTTGGTGTAAAGGATGTCGAGAACTTCGAATGGCTTTGCGACTTGTCCTTTGTGTGGTGTCCACGTGAGGACGACCTTCAGCCTCTCCGCGGGAGAAGCTCGACGTTCTGATATGTATTTGTATACCGTCGCAACGTAAATGAACTGCCCTGAAGCAGCTTGGACAAGGGTATGGATGTTGCCCTCGCTGAACCATTGGGGATCACCAATTCGTAGGCCGATGTCTTTGAATCTCCTCCATAGGTATCGACACATATCCGCAGAGGCGTCATACTTGTCACTGAGCTGTATGTGGTATGTCACTTCGGATAGATGACCACCAGGTTCGAGCGCAGTGCGAATAGCCCACTCCGGCCTGCTGGCAATGAAGATGCGAAAGGGGAGACTGTCAACGAGCAGACACTTCCTGATGGCGGTCAACAGCTCTGCTTGACAGTCTTCACCCCTGCACTCATCGAGAGCGTCAATCAAAACAGCGCATGGAAGGGTGCTGAGATCCAACCCCATGCTAC
>SDEE01000746.1:0-23400 GCA_004126415.1 Candolleomyces aberdarensis
GGGGGGGAGGAGAAAATGGTGGAGATGACCACCCCCCTTGTCTTGGGCTGTTTGGCATGCTGAGGCTCTCCCTATCTCTTTTGATACCTTTGATAGACCCACAGGGCATCCAAAAGACATTCCAGCCCCCGGATACAGAGGCTGTTTGGGTGGTTGTGGCATCTTTTGCTTGCACTGAAGAGAGAGAAATGGCTATTGGGAAGGAAGTGAAGTTGCTCACTGTGGCACCACAGTTTGTCTGCTGAATTCTTTGCATGGTTATACATGCCATATTCACACAGTTGTCTGGGTGAAGATGTCTTGTCAGGCGACAAATACCATCCAATGCACTGCAAACTTCCTGCACGGGTATAACACCTGGTCCCTGGTTCCCGGCTGACCCAGGTGGTGTGCCTGATCAGGGAAGGTGCTCTTCCTGGAGGCCACCCAGCATTGCCAGGGGCTCCCTGTCCGGTGAGACCAGGCCTTTGACCTGGGTTTTGTATTGTGCACCTGGCACCTGATTTCTCGGCGGTGCCAGGTGTAGTGCCTGTTACAACCAGGATGAAATACCTGGAAGTTCATGGTGTTTCTCCTGGACCTCCTAGGGTGTATGCCTTGGATATACCAGGGGGTTATCCTGGTCTCACTGCTGCAAACTCCCTGGAACTTCCACCATACTTAATCAGGAGGGCCAGGTAAAGATATCAGTGGTCACATGGGAGGACCAGGTGAAAGAAGTGACCAGTCCAGGTATATTTAGTGGTATAGACGAATACATTTGGGTTGACTAGAATATAGAGGAGTTGTAACGACGGTGGGGTAGGTGATAGAAATGCAAGCGCGAACTTTGGAACCTGTGATGACGAGATCAGTAAAGGGACTTGGAGCTCAAACAATAGGCTGGACGGCACTACCTTTCAATTAGGCGTCGTTGTTGGTGCCACCATTGGTATTGTCTGTTGCTGACTTCTTTGAGGAAGCAGCTCGGGGCCTTGGCCTCTTGGGATATCGGCTCTTAGCGCCATCTTCAGCCTCTGATGGGCGCTTCTGGCCTGTGGCGAATACTTTAAGTGAGAGGAAGGGATCGATTCAAAGAAGCATACCTCGATGATTCTTCTTCTTAAATTCCCGGAATTCCTTCAACTCAGCAGCCGTTGGAGGGCGTGTTTTGTCATTGTCACTGGTCTGGGAATTGTTGTCGCTCTGAGAATCAGTGTCGCTCTCAGAGCCGTCATCTTCATCTGAAGCAGGGTTGGAAGTCGGAGGTGATTGAGCACGAGAAGGCTTTCGGTGCGACCCAGTTGGAACACCACATTGTCGTCTGAGGCGTGTCGCTTGGTGATTGACGAAAGCCTGGTGAGCGACTTCTTCCTCTGCCCAGTTGTCTTTGTAGCGCCCAGGCGGAAAGACGTCAGGGTGCTGCTTTCCAATCTGTAAAGAAAAACAGGTCAATATCTCAGAAACAAAACAAGGAAGGGACTCACATATACTGCGATACCATACAGCTTTTGCTTCGGCTGCTTGGACCAGGTCAGATTGAAGTCAAGGTCAAAACGGACAATGCCAGCACTACCAGTGGCCTGATTCTCATCAGAAAGGTAAGAAGATAAAAGAGGCTATGTTCATACCAGGATATTGAGCCATGCCCTGTTGTTTTGCGCAAAACTGAGTTGCTCGTAAATTTTAAAGCCAGCGCGGCTCCCATTGCCTGACTGTCCGGCTTTGCCTTCAGGGCGCTCAATACCTGAGCCCGGCTGGGAAGCTAGAGGGACATAAATGAGTGAGTGGGATGTCAGGGCATCAAACAGAATTTCGTGACTTATAGCTTGCAGGTTCCAAAGGTTGGGAATTAGTCCGTGCTTTGAGCTTTTGGATTCTCTTCAAGAGCGATTGGAGATTGTGAGGCGAGATGCTGGCAGCCTCCCCTCCATTGGAACTAGGCAGGGACAACTGAGAGTTAGGCGGGGACAGCTGAGAGTTAGGCAGGGGCGGCTGAGAGTTAGGCGAGGTTGGTGGTGAGATTGGTGGTGGAGTTGCAGATGACAATCCAGATGCCACAATGCCAGTCGAAGAACCTGACTGTACTGCAATAGATTTAGCAGCAGTACAAAAAAGGGGGGGGCGAATTGGTTGACACACCTGGGTCCTTCCTTAAAAGCTCATCTAGAGCATCGTCAATGGCAGCCTGCGACTGAGCCAAAGCCTGAGCAGGGCTCGTAGGCTTCTCCTTGGCCACCTTCTTCTTGGCCTTGGCGGGAGTCTTATCTTTAGTGTGATTCTTGTCCTTTGCACGATCTGGTGCAGTTTTCTTGGATTGAGCAGTGGGTTTGTTGTTGGCGGGCATGGAGAATGGTGGATAGATGGAGGGAGGGGAGTAGTACAGATCGAAAGAAAGGTGAGCAAACCCAAGGCGATCATCCAGGGTTATGGTCAGCCATTTGTCATGCACGCGGGCTTGAACTTACGCACCTTTTCACATTCTACCCACTATCTTGAAGCGCTGCTGCCTTTGTCATGAATGCGAACTGAATCAAACGTTCAGATGTCCCCATCACACATGTCGCACAGTGGGAATCGGTTGCCATACCGGTTGCAGCTGCCACATCATCAGTCCTCTCCTCCCATCACCATCGTCTTCAACCGCTACCCTCCCAGCTCCGAAACACAGACGGGAGGATGAACAATGAGGATGACGCTTCTTTTGCGAGGCTTGACCCGCAAATGGAGCTCGTCATCCCGTTCCAACTCTGCGCTTGTCCCGTTCTGCGCTCGTCTCCCCACCTCCGACCTCTACTCTCTCCACCTTTCTCCCTCGACTGCAACGAATGTTGCCACCTCCCTCCACTGTCTCCTTCTGTCATCGCAACAAACGCTACCATATCCCTCTCTGGATGACCTTCTGCAATGAGCACTGCCCACAACGATCTCCGCCCTCCAGCGAGGTCTATGACGACCCCGGAGCTGAGACGCAGTATAGCAGCTTGCCAGGCTGCCCACGATGACCTCCGCCCTCCAGCAAGGTCTATGAGGACCCCCGAGCCGAGACGCAGCATAGCAGCGTGCCAGCGCGACACGTGCTCTGCTCCAGCCTCCTCCGACCTCGACTAAGGACGCGCTCTGTCCTCCAACCTCCAACCTCCCCTGGCCATGCGCTCTGCCCTCTCCTCCTGTCATACTCCAACTCTCTCCCTCTCTNCCCCCCTCCCTTCCGACTAGCCCACCTTGCAACCCTTGCCAGCTTCTCCCTCTGCCATTTCCGGACGACCCCGACCTCCGACTTCTCTGCCCTTTCTACCTTCAACGGTGCAGCAGCAAATGCCGCCATCCCCCTCGACCTCCAACCTCCACCCTCCACGCCCTCACCGGTACCTCCGACAACGGTGCTGTCTCCGTCCTGCCAAGACGCAGCTTGCCAGCACGACACGCTGCTCCAACCTCCTCTGACCTCAACTAAGGATAATGACGACCCTGGAGCCGAGATGCAGCTTGCCAACGCGACACACTGCTCCAACCTCCTCTGACCCCGGAGCCGAGACGCAGCTTGCCACTTCTCGCGCGCGGCTGGCGCAGCCACCACACTCTCTCCTTCTCTCGACCACCACCATCCCCTTGCTCAACGACGACGACGAGTGACGGGGATGCAACCCAACCGCCGATCACGAATACGCCAGCAATATCGAAGGATAGGAGGGGCGAATGGGCAGGAGAACGAGGGTATCGGATGAAGAACGGCGGCAGGGGAGAGTGGGGGACGACGGTTGCACCACCAAACGGTGGCATACAGGAGCGAGAACGACGAGGACGACCACTGTCAAACGGTGGCAGAGGGACGACGTCCATCGAGCAGCGGGTGACCGCGAGAGACCACGACGACGACACCACCTCGACAACAACGGCCGTTGTCCACGATTGACTGGTATCGGGTGGCAGCAAAGGACGACGTGTTCACTGCCACCCTGCTGCTCCCCTTCATCTCTCCAGCTCATCTGGCCACCACCGCGGAACTGTGCTGGTAGGAACGAGCACCCCTGGCGACCTCGCGGCACACGGGGCCCTTTGCTCACTACGTTCACCCCCTCTGCTGCTGGTACCCATTCATTGGTGCTTTTCGCAAGGCTTGACCCGCGAAGAGCTCAATTTGGGTACTGGTATAGCAGGGTGGAGACGGCACAGAAGGCAATTGGGCGCGAAGGACGACGACTGCCGACCGTCGCTGGCCAGGACAATGACAACAGACAACCACGACAACCATGACAACCACCACCATCGTCSSGCGCCGGGTGACCGCGAAGGGCGACGACAACGACGATTGTCGAGCAGCGCTGAGTGGCGACAAGGAACGACGGCAGACCACTAGCTCCACCTCGTTTCTCCTCGTGCTGGCAGCAAAGACCACACCCACCGACCCAGCAGCCCATTTGGCCCCCTTGCCCGGTACTTCCCTGCTCTGCCATCCGAGTGCGCAGCTGGTACGAACGAACTGGTGCATTTCGCAAGGCTTGACCCACGAAGTGCCCAGATTTAGGTACCGTTTGCGAGTCGGAGGTGGAGAAGGCGGAGAAGGCGAGGGTGACCACAGCGGTTGGAGAGGATGAGGAATGGCGGTGCTGGGGCTGGAGAGGACGGATGACCACTGCTTATCGCCTTTCCGTATGACACCGCCGCCACGACAACAATGCATCAGTGGTGCCGCTGTCTCTTTCCGCCCTCACCTTCCGCCTCCGACCTCTGACCACCTCTGCCCTCCCCCTTCCTCCCCTTCCTCTGTTGACGAACGGTCACGCCATTGCTGTTGTCAATGACACGGCGACAAACATGCTGTTTGGCAGATCACTAAAGGCCAGGTTCTGTCTGAGCTGGTACCTCCGACAAATGCTGCCGCCACCCTCGCCTTCCACCTCCGACCTCTGACCACCTCTGACCCTCTGCTTTCCTTTAACTATTCATGTATATTCTTATATATATATAATACTTGTTTATTGTGTTCGACAGCAATTCTGGCAGGGGGGAGACCTGCCATCTTTGGCGCAGTTGCACTGAGTATGAACTAGTTGATTACTAGACATACTTTCCTAGATCGGATAAACTTGAGTGGAGGGAGAGGTTGTTGATGCTGGGGAGTGTGCTAAGTAGCGAGTTGCTAGATGTGCAAGTTCTGTCTATTCCAGTGGCAAAGTACACAATATTTATACTACTGGAGGGTGTGACGGTCACGTCACATTGATGTCACCAAGGTGGTCTGTGCACACTTGGCTGACTGAGCATTGCGTGCTAATGACGCAATCCTTACTAAGATATGAGTCAGTATGACTCATATGCTCCACAGCTACGCTTCTATTGTCGTCACTATGACGTAGAACAATAGGGAGCTGAGTAATGATGACATAGAACAATGTAACTCTGACATCATTCTGACGTATGTGAAACATCATACCTCGGATGTGCGGATAACTGCGTAATCCTGCTGACATGTCCAGGCCGTGTATAGACGCTGGATTAGACGCCTATTTCACATGATGTTCAACACTCCCCCTCGCGATCTATCGGCGGGATAGTCTGGTGTTTGGTCTCACTGAAATATGAGTCCAAGCGACTTGCGGAACAATTCAAACTTAACCCGACCCAAGGGTTTAGTGAATATGTCTGCAGGGTTCTCTGTGGTAGGGATGTAGTACAAGACTACTTGGCCTTCCTCCACGTATTCCTGAATCTTGTGGTAGCGAACGTCGATATGCTTCGTTCTGCGCTCTTGAACCAGATTGGAGGCATTAAAGATGGCTCCTTGGTTATCCACATAGATTGGGGTTGGAACCTGCATCGGGATTCCTAGCTCTTTGAGCAAAATCCTCAGCCAGAGGACTTGCTTTGAGCAGTCAAATAGAGCCATGTACTCTGCTTCCGTTGAGGAAGTGGCGATTGATTTTTGGGTATAGGATTTCCACGATATAGCGCCTGATGCGAGTAGGACTAAGTTGCCCGTCTGGGATAACCGGTGCGTCGGATCCTGGGCGTAATCCGAATCGGTGTAGGACTCGAGTCCTTGTCCCAAGCCTTTGCGGCCCTCATAGACTAGCTTGTACTTTTGAGTACCAGCCAGATACCGCATGATATAGAACACCTTAGCTAGGTGTTCCTCTGTGGGGTTCGCACAGTGCTGAGCCAACTTGGTCACAGCGTAGGCAATGTCGGGACATGTTCCAAGCATAAGATGTAGCAGGGAACCGATGACCAATTGGAATTTGCGGGTTAAAACCGCATTGTTGGGTCCCGTATGCTTCAGAGGGTAATATCCCTCAACCATGGGAGTTCGAGCTGGCTTGGCATTCCCCATACCAAAACGCTCAAGAACCTTCTCCAAATACGCGGTCTGATCCAATTGTATTGTATCACCATCATATTGGATGCTCATGCTAAGGAATTTGGTAGGTGTTCCGAGGTCCCTGCATTCCCATCGTCGCATGAACTCCAGCTTCTTTTGATCAGCTAGGACCTTTAGGCCGAAGAAGATTATGTCATCCACATAAGCAACCATATTAACTACTCCTTCCTGACCACGGTGTATGAAGATACCCGAATCCGAGTGCAGCCTTGTAAAGCCCATTTTGCGCACGGATTTCTCAAGTTCCTGCCACCATGCACGGGCAGCTTGCTTGAGGCCATAGATGGCACGGCGAAGGCGAAATACTTTCCGCTCTTGCCCTTTCTGATGGAAGCCTTCGGGTTGATCCATGTAGATTTCCTCATCAAGCTTTCCGTAGAGAAAGGCGGTTTTAACGTCTACTGCGGTCATGTACCAGCCAAAAATGGCGGCCAGAGCGAAGACAAACCTGACGCTTTCATATCGGACTACGGGTGAAAATAAAGGTTTGAAATCCATTCCCTCAATTTGAGAGAAACCCTTGGCAACGTATCATGCACGTTTTCTGCCATCAGACTTGATGTCAAAGACCCATCTGCCTTTGATAGCTTTCCGACCATCCGGAAGCTCTACCAGTTCAAAGACCTTGCACCGTTTGAGAGCATCAATCTCATCGGCCATAGCAGATCTCCATTCTCGTTGGTCAGACTCAGGTAGTCTGAGAATATCACGAAAGGTCCAATCTTTGGGACTCTTGTTGGGAAGTTTGTTGTTTTCCATGTGTGGAACTGCATGGGCTAGCAGGTATTTGACAAAATCTACTCCCCCATCCTGGACCAGGTCGGCAAGGCTTGCAGTTCCTCCACCTGATCCTCGCACAGCCTTTAGATGTTCCTGAACATTCAGATTGGCAAGAAGCCGTACCATCTCCTCACTATTGGGAGTGGACACATCCGAATCAGCGTCATCCTCATTAACCCGCTGTGTCTCGACGGCAGGTGGTGGCACACTGATCTTCAAGGGTGCCTTAGGCAACGCAGAACTGGGTCCGGGATTACCCTTTTGTTGCTGCGAAGGTCGGGAGTGACTTCTAGTCTGTGATTCACCGACAACTTCCCTCCAAGATCGCTCACCAGCTGTCTCATGCAAAATTTGCATGGGTGCTTTCGTTTCACCGTAGACATTGCCTGAACGGGTAGGTGGCTTTACCTGGCGACCGGAGCGTCGTAGCTCCCCCTGAGCGGGTATTCCGGCAGGTCGCACAGGCGGGTCGTCTGCGTCATCACTCCTGTCGGAGTGAGGCGGCTGATCCCCTTTATGATGGGTGCGAGAGAAACCCTTGCGACATCCGTCTGCTAAAGGTTCTTCCTCGAGAACTTCTGAACTGTTGCTGTTATTTCTGTCGTTACTCGGTAGATGGACCGGAGTGTAACGAGGCAACTTGAAACCGGTTGATTTCGGGAACGATTGTTCATCGAACATCGCTTTGGTGCCAATTACTGCATCGCATAAATAAGTATCCTTTAACATTCTTGGGAATGCCCAGGAAAATCATGGGAACCACCTTAGGACTCAACTTGTTGGTCCGCGTTTCTGGAGCCATCCAGACCCATGCAAGGCAACCAAACACCCGCAATCTCAAGATGTCGGGGATTTCCCCATTGATCAATTCGTACGGCGTCTTCCATTGAAGGCGACGAATTGGCATACGGTTATAGACATAAACCGCATGCGATACCGAGAATTCCCACCAGGACTGAGGTACAGAGGCGTGATGGCGCATTGCCTCCGCCTTGTCCATTATCGTCCGGTTCAAATGTTCCGCTCTTCCATTCTGTTGAGGTGTTTTAGGTGCCGATGCCATCACCTCAATTCCCAAATCGGCAAGATATTGACCAAATTTGAGTGACTCATATTCTCCGCCAAAATCAGACATGACTGCCTTGATCTTGGTCTGGTGTTGCGTCTGAACCCAGGCATTGAAGCTTTGAAAAGCTTTCAGGGCCTCCTCTTTGGTTTTCAGATACGTAACCCAGCAGTGGGAGCTATAGTCATCCAGGAAGCTGATGTAGTACCAATACTTGTGGTACGACATAGGGAACTGTTTGAGGTCAGTGTGAATCTTATCAAAGGCAGCTTTAGCACACGTGCCGGATGACGGAAATGATGCGCTCGGCATCTTTCCTTCTGCACAGCCCTGACAGACTCCGGGCTCTTTGGGGATTCGCAGACCCTTGGGAAAGTTCTTGGTGTGGCGCGAAGCCACTTTCAAGACATACAGAGAAGGGTGTCTGAAATGCTGATGCCAGGTTTCGTAACTTGCCGCGTAAACAACAGTGTGGGCAGTAAAGGATTCAACCACATCTTCCTTGATGGGTTGAGTCCAGTAAACGGTTTGCCCGACTCGTTCGGGGCGAGCTTCCAAGCTCAAGCAACCTGAAGAGTCTGATAGGGCGATCCTCTCTTTATCACAAGCTACCGTATGACCGTCCTGGAGAAATACTCCGAGAGAGAGCAGCTTCGCTTTGAAGCTAGGAACGTAAAAGACTGGATATAGTCTTGATATGTGTTTCTGGTCACCAATGTAATAAGCCAGGCACACTGTTCCTTGTCCCACAATTGAAACTTTCGTGGAGGCTGTAGTTACCTCAGAGTCCTCAAGTGGTTGAAAATCAACCAAGTCTTGACGACTATTGGTGAAATGCTGTGTAGCACCGGAGTCCAATACCCAACCATTCTTGCTTACTCAATCACTACTGTCTGAACGAAGAAAAATGTATTCCTTTTCAGCACTGATACAGGCAAAGAATACGCTAGAGGATCGACTACGAGGCGTGACCAATAAGTCAGCAGGCCCTGTAGGGTTCTTTGTCAGTGTCAGTTCGTGAGAGTAAAACGGAACTACTAACCCTCCAATTGACTCCTCCGAATGAGTCTGCTCCCGCGATGCCGTGGACTCATCCGCATGGCCTTCCCAAATGGTCCAAGATTGTTCCCAAGATCCATCTGGCTTTCGGAGCCAGTGGTAACCTTTCTTGGCAGGATATCTCGGCCTATCACCGAAGTGCATCTCCATTCCATGTTTCCCGTGGACCACAATATAGTCCTTGGGAATGATGAATCCCTCGGAGGTAGCAAGAGCTACGTCCGAGACCTCATCATGATTCCCATCGGGATAGAACCGGAGGACTTTTCCGAGATGCTCTTGACTTTCAAAGTACCTGAGCTCTTCTTCAATCTCGAAAATGTCCCTCCATTGGTTCAAAACCATGGATCCAGTTGGGACATGCACAGTGGTGCAGTACTTGACCGGAACAGGGAGAAGTCCGTTCTCATCACGGACTGTACTTACCTCCTGATCGTAAGGACAATCAGGAGCATACTGCTCTTTGTCGATCTCTACTGTTTCCTGTTTGGATCTCTCTGCACGAATTACTTCAGCGACAGCAGAGTGATCCATGCAATCTGACTCACTATTAGGCACCTCAGTGTCAGCGGAAAGAGATCGAGATCTCTTGCGACAATCAGGTTGTGAGCTGATGGAAAAGTAATCCTCCTCCAAGTCAACCACCTCCTCGATCTGGGCCTGGACCACCATGTCAACAGGAGCCATTTGCTCATCAAGAGCAGCAAGATCCTGTTCTAGACGTTTCATGGTCTGAATGCTCTTGCAAACATTCAGGCGATCCGCTGCCTGGCGTGATGACTCAGCAGCCAGGTAGACGGAGGGTGGTGTAGGGCGCAGCTGAACCGGCTTGACTTCCGATTCATATCGAGTGGTAACAGTACTGTTACCGTTGATGAGGGTGACAGCCGCCTTTTGACGAGGCGGGGGGCGAGGAGAGGATGCGGTCTTAGAGTGACCGCGGCGGAGCTTGGGAAGCCCAAAGGAGATGCAGGAGGTCGGCGATTCCTCAATAGGAGGAAGCGACCCAAAGGCAACAGCCTTCTTCCTGCTAGCTGCTCAGGCATCAGCAGGACGCCAGATCGTTAGATCTGACTCAGACGTGGAGGAAGTTACCGGGAAAGGAGGCACTACCTCGAATGGGAGATCCAACTCCGAATACCTTTTAGGGGCAGGAGAAGGAGTTCCCTCTCTCACTGCTGCAGGCCTCTGAGGGTGCGCTGTGAGGGGAGGTCCTTGGGCCTGAATTTTCCCGAATCTTTTGTGAACCAGCTTCTTCGGAGCTGGTGGAGGTGCCTGCGACCTTGGGTCTGCGAGGCTGGACATCGATGGGGGAGATGGTGTGTTGGCCTGCGATGGCTGCGACCCTACGTCAGCGATAGCCAAAGAGGCGAAGAGGTGATCATCAGGTGATGACTCAGAATTGGAGTCATCAAAACCAGCTGCATGAGCGCGGGCCTTGCCCTTGCCCTTGCCACCCTTCCCACGTCCTCAACGCTGGGTAGGCCCTTTCTTCTTCTGCTGCTGCTGCGGTTGATATTCCGCGCGCTGCTGAGAAGGTTGGGCAGAAGGGAATCGGCCCTTCTGGTGTTGGTGTTGATGACGGAACTGGGGACTAGGTCCCTTGTGTTGTACCGCAGAGATGCGGTTAGCAACCAGCGCCTTTTGAGGGCGCTGCTTTCATTCCCATTCGATCTGAAGGTACTCCTTCAGATCGTCCATCTTGAGATCATTCGTTTTGATGTCATGGATGATAAGTGGGATGGTATTCTTATAAAATTCTGGGAGTCTCATAACGATGAGCATCACCAGTACCATTAAGTCAAAGACGATCTTGACCTCCTTTAACTTGGAGACTAAGACTTCGAAATGGGCCAGCTCCTTCTGGGGGTGAGAAGTCCCATGGAGCTGGAACTTCATAAGTTCCTGGAACCACGCGAACTTCATCGACGTGGTCACCTTCCCATACTTATCGCCAAGAAGCTTCCAGACTTCAGCGGCTGTCTTTCCCAGGGTAAGATTGCGGAAGTCTTCCCGCATCTTGATCCTCATTGTTCCTAAGGCGGCATCATTATCCGCCTTCCATCTCCTGATTTCCGCTTCCTTTGCCACCTTGACGGCGGCTTCGGCATCCGAGGCAGGATCCTCGGGTTTGCCATAAGAACCGTCTGCAATCTGCCAGAGCGACTGGTTCTGAAGGTAAGAGGACATCATGAATTCCCATCGACGGTAGTTGGAACTGCCGAAGATGGGGATAGAGGCTTGCATGGAGGTGTTGGCAGAAGACATTCTAGAGAAAGAGGAAAGTCAGCATAACGGGCTCAAAGCGTCTGTCAAGATCCAAAAAAGGAACAGAAAACAGGCAAGCCTTTGTCACTGCCGACGCCTCGCATTGTCTCTAGAGTGAGCATCTCTTGACATGGCAATCAAGAGTAATGCACCCTGTACGGCTTCCGCGTCCTCCATTGCATCTCTCCTGGCTTGGAGTATGCTGTGAGGAGATGGTGGCTCTGTCTGGGTATAACCCTCGACATCGAGCTGCACCATTGTGATCTCCTCGAGGGGTGGATTGTTTTCCTTATCGGAGTCATCCTCCACCTGGATTGGTTCTGCAGAGGGAGCGTTGTCGCCATGCTCCGGTTCTGCTACCACTGCCATGGCTGTGGGTCTAGAGGTATCATGCCCATTGTTGACCCGACGCCATGCAGGTCGGTATGGTTGAGCTTGGTTTGCTTGCAATGAGCGCTCCACAGCTTCCATAAACGACTCTCCAGGTCCGACGGCGAGCGGGCCAGTAGAAACCATAGTGGTTATATTTCTAGCCTGCAAAACGCCTCGTGGTGGCGACGCACTTCTACTCCGTAGTGGAATTACTACGGGCCACTCTTGGGGAGTCCCTACCAGAGTCTCCAACGAAGGAGGTCCGGTCGGCGTTGGGACTGTCTCCAAGGTCCTCGCTGGACGGATCTCAGTCTCGCGTCTCCGTAAAGGTTGCATAGTGAAAGGTCCACTAGCAGGTCTACTATGCTGCGACCATCTTCCTCTTCCAGCAGGAACGGGTACGTGCGGCGGAGTTCGAGCTCGTCTCCATGAACTTGAACTGTCCGCTGCTGTAGGTGCGTGGACGTGCGAACCGTGGCCATTGAATAACTCGCGTTGCCGATCAAGGCATTGCATGTCTCGGCAATGAGCCAAAGGTCCAGGGTTCGAACCGTCCTGCATCGCGCTTTCAGGAATAGTTGGATGTGAGCTGACGCTGTTGAGGCATCGTTGCAAATAGTCCACTCGACCTGCCATGAGACGTATTTGTGCACCAAGACGCGAGATCTGATGCTCAATATTGTCCCTACGCTCGTTGCTATTCCAAAACTGTCTCCCCAGAAAGGGAGGCAGGGAAAAGTACGGTCCACCGGGAAAAGGAAACCACCTGGCCACAATGCCATTCACCCAAGTGATGGCACGGGTCATGACAGTGACCTGAAATCTTTCAGGGCAATGCCTCCACAGGCGATCCAGGGCGACGTGCATTGTCATAGTCAGCACGATCCAAGTAGCCCATGTTGTCAGCGACCACGTTCGAAACGGGGCGACTGGGTTATACTCGGCAGCGACAAACCCGGGGCTCATAACTGTTCGACAGCAATTCTGGCAGGGGGGAGACCTGCCATCTCTGGCGCAGTTGCACTGAGTATGAACTAGTTGATTACTAGACATACCTTCCTAGATCGGATAAACTTGAGTGGAGGGAGAGGTTGTTGATGCTGGGGAGTGTGCTAAGTAGCGAGTTGCTAGATGTGCAAGTTCTGTCTATTCCAGTAGCAAAGTACACAATATTTATACTACTGGAGGGTGTGACGGTCACGTCACATTGATGTCATCAAGGTGGTCTGTGCACACTTGGCTGACTGAGCATTGCGTGCTAATGACGCAATCCTTACTAAGATATGAGTCAGTATGACTCATATGCTCCACAGCTACGCTTCTATTGTCGTCACTATGATGTAGAACAATAGGGAGCTGAGTAATGATGACATAGAACAATGTAACTATGACATCATTCTGACGTATGTGAAACATCATACCTCGGATGTGCGGATAACTGCGTAATCCTGCTGACATGTCCGGGCCGTGTATAGACGCTGGATTAGACGCCTATTTCACATTGATGCGCAGGTCGTGTTCTAAGGCTCAAAACACAACAAGACAAAGAACCAAACTCTAACACCAACACACACACAAAACAAACACACCAAGTATCTTTGGAAGATAAGAGGCGGGCAAGGGTATAGTGGAAAGCTCTAAGTCAAGCTGGACTTGGGCTTCAGAACGTAAACTTTGCAATCACAAGTTCGAGGGGGGAGCTAAGGCTCAACCAGGTTCAGTTTTATTGCTTCGGAAGCTGAACTTTGTAGACAACAGACTTCGACGATACATAGATTCGACTTCAGAAGTGAGAACACGATCTCAACACGATATAACTCTAACAACGTGATGAGGACACGGCCTCCGAACGACTTCTGAACTTAAACACGCAAAAGATAACAGAAAGCCTCTCGTAGATTCGGCAGGTAACACGGACCCGGACGCAAAATACAACGCTAGCTACCCGCGATATAGATTTAGTTACTCAGGATCCAAGATTAAATACTGTAAATAAGTTTGGCAAACACATCCAAGACAAACAGAGATAAAAGCACATGAAATTAACCAGTCCAAAAGAAATAATCATATGAGGGTATCCAGGCTCCAGATCTAGGTCTCGACCTTCCTAGACCTGCATCGAGACGCGTTCGGAACCACTGCCAAAACAGCACTCCACTACTTCCACATGTTTAGATAGTTCGGAATAGGTTCGGAGGTGAATACCTTTGCTCCCGACCCTACTTCCGTCTATCCGGTTCGCTGGGCACCACTCCCAAGCCCTCATCACGTCATTGCCCTGGCTCTAGGCCTTCCGCATTCTTCCGCACTCCATGCTTTCCTTGTTATCCACGTCGGTTCACAAGACCGAAACCGATCTCGGGTTCTGAAGACAGCCGAGGGTCCGGTCTCCACTCCGCATCAGTTCACACCTTGAGTCGGCTCTTCAGAAGTTCTCAGCCGAGCCGCTTCGTTCTTCCGAATCCAGTAACTGTCATGTTTAATTGACTTAACGGATTTGCCATCACGTCCTCGAAGCCATGGAGTGACGTTACACCTTCCACTTAGCGAATGTCAGGGCGAATGTCCCTTGTAGTGTGCAGACTCTCTTCCTACACCGTACCTCGCCAGGTCGGGCGCGCAGTTGTGGTTCCGAATCAATTCGCTACCCTTCGGATATGTTCGCAGGGCCTTCCTATTTTAAAGCACCACTGCTGAACCGTCGTACTTAGGTTCTGAGGCAGATCCTTGAGAGCTGCTAAGTCTGAAGCCAGGAACCGCTTTGACTCTTGGTTTCGCAATGTTCAGAAGACATGCTAAGTTCTATAAGTCGTTGTCGTTACTTAGTACTTTAATTCAGAAGAGCTTCTGAAGAAAAGTTCTATTAATTCGCGATTTTTCTAGGGGTATGCGGGCAGCTGCCATATCAACGTGATGTTCAACATATTGATACTCCGCAAATAACCAATAACCATTCCCAGGACCTGTGAGAGGACAAACCCAAATATGAGGTTGCTCAATGCTGCACCTTCCTTCCTGCTGGACCCTACTAGCATTTGCTCATTGTACGTCGCATTGTCCTTTTTTTGCTTTCAACATTCTGATTCTGTGTCTAGGTTGCCATGCCCAAGGCAGCTCCTGACCCTTATCCATGCCGCTGTGGCTGTGGGGCAACGGTTCACAAGGATATCACCCCCCAGACTGAGAGAAAGCATGTCTTAAACCCACCCAATTGAGCACAAAGGCGGGCCTTCAACCGACAGCAAAGGGAGGCGGGTGCTGATTTTTCCTCATTCCTCCCACCTCTAGAAGATGACGATGAATCCCAACTGTCCAACAAGCCAGCTGCTGCTGGCCCCTTGTTTGCTGACGATATTCCAGCTGCTGCTGGCCCCTCATTTGCTGATAATGTTCCATTGCATGACTTCGAGTTATCCAAAGACCTGGAGCTGCCACCAGTGGATCTTTCAATTGTTGAAGAGGTGCTTCGCGAGTGGGAACTATTCGAAGCAGCCCTGGCTGAGGATGGTGGATTGGAGGAAGAAGATGAGGGTATCGAGAAGGAATATGAACAAAGAGATGGGGGATTTGACTATGATAGAGAAGATGAGTATCATCTAAACATGGGTGACATGTCAGATGAGCTCGAGGCGCAGATGGAGAAAATGGTGGCAGAATTCAGTGCGTACCCTATCTGTTTGTGATGATACTTCACTGATAGACTGTGAATGCACCCAGCTTCTGAGCTCAGGGAGTCCAACATGGACTTATTACGAGCATATAATCTCAAGCTTGAAGACAATCTGACCGATGCGACCTACGCCCATCTTTCTCGTGCCTTTCCAAAGCACCAGATTGCGAGCCTGAAGGCCACCCGAAAGCGGGTTGAATATCTGGCTCAATTTCAACCCCAACCCTACGATTGCTGCATCAACACATGCGTTTACTACACCAGTCCCAATGAAGCACTCGACAAATGTCGCTTCTGTGGAGAACCACGATATAATTCTTCTGGAAAACCTCGAAAACGCTTCAACTACATCCCCCTTACCCCCCGCCTTGCAGCACTCTATCAAGATCGTGAGATGGTCAAGCAGATGTCCTATCACCACAACTACAAACCTCAAGCTGACCCCATTGAGGACCTGTACAATGGGAAGATCTATCAGTTACTCTGCGAAACGAAAGTCACTGTTGGGAAGACGGAGCAGGATCATAAGTTCTTCGAGCAGGAAACCGACATTGCCCTTGGCCTTTCATCTGATGGTTTTGCACCGTTCAAGAGCTGAAAGCAAACATGCTGGCCCTTGCTAGTGTTCAACTACAATCTCCCAGCTGATATTCGCTTCCGATTCGAGCACCTGCTGTGCGTGGGTGTGATGCCTGGCCCCAAAAAGCCAAAGGACTTTGACTCCTTTCTTTGGCCATTTGTCTTTGAAATGCTCAAGCTAGCATTGGGAGTAAAATCCTATCATGGTGTGCTTGAGCGCATGTTCCTTCTCTGAGCATTTCTAATTCTTGCAAGCGGGGATATGCCTGCTGTTGCCATGATGCTCCTGATGAAGGGGCACAACGGCATCTTCCCTTGTCACATGTGCAAGATTCGCGGAATTCTGAAGCCAGGGACAACAACTTACTATGCACCACTTGTCTACCCAGCAAATATGGATGCACCTGAAGATAGTTCTCACCCATATGACCCAGCAAAGCTTCCTCTTCGAACTCACCAGCAATTTTTGGAAGACGGGCACCATTCCCAATCTGCACCAAATGCAACCCAGGCAGAGTTGCGCTCTAAGCTCTCTGGCGTCAAAGGGGTCCCTCTTTTGGCACTTCTCCCCTCTCTTTTCTTCCCTTGATCATTCCCTTTTGATTTCATGCACCTGCTCTATGAGAATGTGGCCAAGAATCTCATTGGATTTTGGTGCGGAAATTTCAAGGATCTTGACCATGACAACCAGGGTTATACAGTCAAGAAGGGGTTGTGGGAGGCCATTGGCAAGATGACAGCGGCATCAGGGAGAACCACAGGTGCATATGGGCCAGCAGTGCCTAACTTCGCTGAAGATGGTGTCAAGCTCACAGCAGACATGTATTCTTTCTGGTTCCAATTCCTGGGCCCCATTTTTCTTGAAAAGTCATTCCCAAATCAGCAAATTTACACTCATTTCATTGAGCTTGTAAAACGGATCAGCCTCTGTCTTCAGTTCTCCATCACCAAAGCAGAGGTCCACAAAGTGCGGCAGGGGTTTATAAGCTGGGTACAGGATTATGAAAAGTAAGTGCCTTTTTAATACTGGAGTGGTTTTGTAGCATAGAGATTGTATAGACATGACTGTTAATTGAATTGGGGACGGTTTATTCAATAACCAGGTATTTATTTGTGAAAAAGCGAACACAGTTGTATCAGTGGGCTACAACTAGCTAGTGTTGAGTGCATACAATTGGAATAAAATTGTTGGCAACAAGAAAGGGATCCAGTAAGAGATAAGATATGAAATACGCTTAGAGGTCAGAGCAGCTGTTGTCCTCCCCATCAGTAGTGTCCTCTTCAGAGGTGAGGTCAATTGGTGCATTGGGGTCTCTGCTGGGGCAAGATGTGTCATCCTGAACAATCAATAGGCTGATCCCAACATGGAAGAACCTTTGTTGTCAGTTGACTCTCTGGCCTGTCTGGGCATCAACCAAGTTGTCATGGTTGCTGTCCTTGCCCAGCTTAACAATCGCTAACAAAGATGGATCCCAGAACTTGCCCAATTTGACTATCAACTTGTGCACGTCCCTGGACCCAGAATGGTCCAGTCTGACACCCTGTCAAGAAGACCCAATCACCACCCCACCAAAGAAGAAGAATCAAAGGAAACTGTTCTTCTCCCAGAACAAAAGTTCATTTGAAGCATCAAAATGGACTCTCAGACACCATGTATGACGATTCTCTCTGAAAAGAAATAATCAAGACCCTAGAAGATTCTTCTGTATCCGTTGAGTTCCTGGAGCTCCCACAGGGGATAGCACTGGGAAATTGAACCCACAAAGGAGGGAAGCCTCTTTCTATTCCAACAAAGAATCTACATCCCCCACAATACTGCCTTGTGAAGAAAGATCATAAAAATCTATCACAACTCCCCCACTGCAGGATATCCTGGACAGCAAGCCACCTGTCTGGCCATCCAGCAACATTACTACTTGCTAGGAATGACCCAATTTGTCAACAAGTATGTCTGAGGATGTGCACCCTGTCAACAAAACAAAATTAACAGAAGACCAACCAAACCCCCACTCTTCCCAATCAAAGCAAGTTCCAAACCTAGACTCTTTGTGCAATGTTCCATGGACCTTATCACTGACCTCCCCCCATCAAAAGGATATGATTCAATCCTGGTAATTATGGACCAGGGATTGACCAAAGGAATAATCCTCACACCCTGTCAAAAAATGATCACCGTTGAGCAGCTCAGCGACATCCTTCTCGAAAAACTCTTCACCAAGTTCAGCAGACCCAACAAAATAATCTCCGACAAAGGACCGCAGTTCATAGCAGGAAGTTTCAAAGAAACAATGGAACGCATGGGCATCACACAGGGTGACCAGCCCCATGTTTTCCAAAGAAAGATCATGAAAAACATGATAAAAACACTGGGTTTTTTAATTGAATGTTTTTGACTAGAAACATGATAAAGAAATGGCAAGGCATGTTTTGAAAATTTGATAGATTTAGCAGGTCTACTGAAACACAAAGGAAATACATTCCTTTGTGCTTTCACCATGGAAAAACATGGGAAAAGAAAACCCAGTGATTTTACCATGTTTTTACCATGTTTCTGGAAAAAACATGGTGCTTGTCACCCTGTGTCAAGGGGACCCCATCTACCATGTTTCACCCACAAACCAATGGAGCTACAGAATGAGTCAGCCAAGAAATCCAGGCCTACCTCTCCATCTTCTGTATGGCAACCCAGAGACTTGGGCCAAACACCTCCCTATGGTCAAGTTCACACACAATTCATGAATGCGCGCTGAAAGACAACACTCCCTCTTCAAACTCCTGTATGGCTACCAACCCCCTGCCATCCCCACTGCGACAGGAGAAGCTTGATTCCCCTCCACAGAGGAGAGAATGAAAAGCCTGGAAACCACTAGAAATGAAGCCCTTGCAGTGCATGAACTCACCTGAATCCAGATGAAGAAGTGGTTCCCACATTCCTTCAAACCTTTGGAGAAAGGACAAAAAGTGTGGTTGGAAGCCAAGAACCTGAAGCTCCCATACCTGTCCAAGAAGATTGCCCCAAAATGTGAAGGTCCTTTCAAAATCTCTGAAGTTCTCCCACCGGTACCCTACCAGCTCACAGTCCCCAAACAATGGAGGATCCATCTTCCATGCCACCCTTCTATCCCCCTTTATAGAAACAGAAGCTCATGGTGATATGACTGCGTCAGTTTTAGCGAATATAAGTTCATTTTTTGCAATAATAAACTACAAGTTTGACGCGGTCTGGGTCTCTAAGTAACAAGAACGGCTACGCTATCGATAAGGTTCATGCGGCTTGAGGAGGAAAAGAGTTAGTACAACGACTCTAGGGATACAAGAGTTGAAGCTACTCGAGGCTGTCAACTTGAAGCCGTCCCAGTTGTATTATACCCTGACCGGAGAAGCTACTCTAGTTGACGCCGCGCTAAAAGTCAGGTGGCTCGACTGAAGCGGCCTCAGAAAGTCATACACCTTTACAATGCAACTGTCAGGACTCTCAGGCGGCACTACCAGAGAGTTCAGAGATCAGGCGGCTTCATATTATTCAAGTAAAAGTGCTGGAGCGGCCTGAGGAAACCTTCGAAACGACGAAGTCCATAGCTGGTGGCACGGCCTGATGGCTGTTATAAGCTCCAACGCGGCACGAGTTCTGAAGCGGCTCAAGCTCTGAGTCAAGGAATGACTAGACCAACCGTTGGTATCGGGGAAAAAGGTGCAGCTGACTCCACCCAGGGCAACCGTACCTATCCAAGCAGCTTGAGGATGGCAACGGGGGTAGGGGACATGGAGCAAGGATGCCCGTCCACCCTTGATCATCAGTCGGCATCTCATGCGGCTTCACCAGAAAGGCAATGGTGAGCTAAATTTGGCATCCAGAGGCGCGCCTGACTCGTGCGGCTACAATCTTGGCGCGGCCTCTACCAATACCCGGTTCTATTTTCTCTTTATCTTTTGCTTGGACTCTTATTATTGGCTATGAACTTGTCTATCACATGTGTCTCTTTATTTATTTTTACGCGGCTTGAAGTAGTATATATACACGCTAACTACAGACTCGAGCAGCATCATCGTATCATTGTTTTTTTATCTCTACTTGCGTTCATCGACGAATCTATCGAGCTTTTCTGCTTATATTTCACATGGCATGAACTATCAGTTGCATTGGAAACCTAGGAACTTAAGCAGTCATAAGGAGTGACTACTAAAGAATAGGGATCTTACTAGCAGTACATCAGGGTACTTCTAGTTCTGTGGAGTGTATCAAAGAGAGAACTTGGGAACTTAGTATTCTTAATTCACTCAATAACCCCCACAAACTCGCACTTTGACTTTGTGCAGCCTGACTCTCACACTGCTTGACTATACACAGCTTGCTTATAGGTTGTGGTTGGTGTTTTGTGTGTGTGTTTCTGAGCTTGGCAGCACCGATCTCATCAACGGACCAGCACACTCCACCCCTATTCCTGACATCATCAAAGAAGAAGAAGAATACAAAGTCAAAAAAATTCTTTGACACAAGAAGAAGGCTGGAAAGACAAGAGGATCCACCTCTCAAAACAGATTGCCTAGAACCTTCTGGACATCAAGATTGCTGGCAAAAGCATTGCCGCCTCCAGCAGCAAGACAAGCAGTATCTGCTCAAAGAAAACAAGAAGAAGGGGGTTAATACCCCCATCCGCCCCTCTTTCGACTGTGAGCACCCAAATGTCTGGGTGCTCACTGAGGAGGTAAAGTCCTGGCAAACTTATGCCTCCTGTGACCGATGCTATTGCATCGGCCACTACACCTTTGACCACCTTGATGTGGTCTGCTCCCGGTGCCGACACCCTGCACTGGGGCACTCCAACCCCAACTGCCCCTCCCTCTCCCTCTTTCCCCCAGCCCAGAAGGCTGCCCCCAAACACACCCTCTCCAGCCCCCCCTCACATTGAGACCACCTGGGGGACCTGGACTCCTGACCCCCCGACTGTCAAGTGGACCCCAAACCCCCCTTGTCAATGCTGCCTCTGCCCCAATCCCAAAAGGGATCAAGAAACCCAAGATCGCCACCCCGACCCCCCTGCCACCACCTACTCCATTGTCGTCACAGACTAGGGACAAATGACAGGCCGCCAAGGGCCAGAAACCTTGGGCGCAGGTCTTGGAGGAGCAGCAGCTCCTCAATTGAGGATGAAAGGCCCTTAATGCAAAGCAGAATAGAAAGGCAATGGAGACAAAGAGGAAGGGGAAGGCCCCCAAAAAAAAGGTGCGATTCTGATTGCACCAGGAACACGAGGTTCCCATGAAAACGGAAGACAAAGATGGATGGGAGTACAATGGGTACGACTTCGACAACAAAGCCGTACACAATATGAACACTTAATTTCTTTTTACTTTGTATTATTGATTGGGACAATCAAGCATGAATGGGGGGTAGTGTTATATATTAGGACTAGTTACTATCTTTGGGTTTGATAGTTACTAAGCCTTCCAGAAAACTTCTACATACTTACTTACCACTGGCTCAGTTACATACTTCGGGACCTCTATGCTGTTCTATTTGATCGTTATGGTCATGGGAGCTGGGATTCGGGGAATATGATATGGGAGAAGGCGCGCTGGATGGTCTGTTCTGGTGTGGAGCCGGTGCCGGGCTTTGTGGACGCGTATATCCAGGCGGTCCGGGATGTCGAGGAGTCATTGGTCAATGTCCAGTCTGCTTTGATGGTGGAGGTCATGTTCATCACGAAATTGATGGGGGGCTGGTATAAACTGATACACATGAGCGGTGTGGGCAAATTGAGATAACCATTCTATCAACCTTGATAACCAATGATACTTCTTGCCGGTTGCTGATCTTCAATACCATCAATAACATTCTGACATGGGCTTGTCAGCACATCTCAGCCATGATCGGGGAATGCCATTTAGACGAGCCTGGTATTCCTGAATTACCTGGTAAGGTAGCTCATGCAAGAGAGAAATGCGACATGAAAAAGAACAAGATCCTTGAGTTGCGGTATCATTATGATGATTTATTGTAAAACATCAGTCGACGAAATCTGATAGGCCAGGTTGAACATACTTACACCTGGTATGATGATGACCATGGATATTTGAGGGTCAGTACTCAGTACTCAGCGCTAGTGAGGCATCAAATCTTAGTATTATTTATATTGGGCATACCGTTTGAATATACAGATTTTTACATGAAGATACATAGGTGTACATACAAATAGACGGCAATATAGATACAGATACACATCCCAGTGACTAGTGAGATTTGGACTTTACAAGGTCGTACTCGAGAGCTCTAATTTTAATGAGTAAATGTGCAAGAAGACAGTGGAGTGAAGTGGTTCCCACTGCAGAGCAGTAGCATTATCTCACGCGCCCCTAATTGTTCATTGTCGTGGAAGACGTCGCCGCGGTCCTCAGTATACAGTGCGGACAACCTTCAAGAAGAATGAGATGCACATCCGAAGTCAAAGTTGAAGTTGAAGTCGGGTCTGCATTTGTGTGCTGAATTTATGAATTGCATTAGGTGCTCGCCTTGCAGCAAATCACATTGACAACGGCACATTCCAAGGTTTTCAGTCGTTGAACGAACCTGCGGAGGAGCTGGAATAGGAACACCGAGAAATAGAAAGGAGGAAGATGTCAGACAACGTCTTCAATGTGATTTTCAGTTCAGCAATCTGCACGCACCGACTTGAAACCAGCATGATGAGGCCTGCCGCGAAGACCTTGATTATGACGTCCCAGGACCTTGTTCACCAGGTTGCTACTATAGCTGTCCTGCTCATCAACCTCATCTTCCTCCTCTGCTGCACGCTGACGCAGGGTATGGTATGGATAAGCAGCACAGAGGCGCTCCAATTCCTGTCTCAAGCGTGTTTCATCTTCAGGGCCCAGGGTGTATTCAAGTGCTGGGAAGGAGGTCACGTAAATGAACCTCGGTGGTCCTCTCGTTCGCAAAAGACGTTGAGGTGGCGATGGGGAAGGAGCTCGACAGGGAGTCATTGCCTGAGCCGCAGCCTGCGTGTAGTGCGTGGCTGTCAAGGACATGTCGTCAGGTATGGTTGAATATGTGTAGCCGGTGATACGCCGCCTGCGTATATACCCTCTAAAATTCGCGAATATGATCAATAAGTTCACGAACTGACTTAGATAATTATAAAGATCTTCTGGAAGGAAGGGAAACATAAGAGTTGGAGCATCCCTAACTGCCAACTAAGCAGACTCCCTAAGAGAACATGATATAGTCGAGTACGACGGTTCAGTGAT